>RJWM01023266.1:0-32433 GCA_004363535.1 Dasyprocta punctata
ACAAATATTATTCCCATGAATAAACTGAGGTAAAGAGGGGATAAGTAATTTCCACAAAGTTAAAAGAAAGTAAAGGAGTGAGCAGATACTAGAAACTGAGATTGTCTGAATCCAAGATCTGAACTACTATGTTAATATATTTCCTCACAAATTATTCTATTTTTTGCATATAAAAACTGTGGAAACTTCCAGGAGTATAATACATTTCTAAATCAAATAAAAAGATGAATAACAAGTTATGAAATTCAAGAGATGTTAAAAAAAACTCTAAGTAATAACATCTCATTGTTTTAATTCTTACATGCAGTTAAAAAGATGAAAAACAAAACAATTTGCATATGAAATTAAGAAACATCATTATATAAGAGAATTAAACACTTGAAATTTTACCAAAGTTAGAGAAAAGACATTTAATAAAAATCTCCATCAAGAGTATAAATTCTACCTGATATATCACTAAAATATTTTTTTTTCTCCAGTAAATATATAGGAGATTTTTTGCTTGGCAGAATGTACCTAGCCTACTGTTGCAAAGCAATGCTTTGTTGGAAAGTTTCTGCACTTATATAATGTCAATAAAATGTCACCTCAGTTCAAAGGGAAGAGAATCTCTCAGGAAAGGAAATCATTGGAAATATGTCAAAAGCACAATGAACCTGAACATAAAACATCAGTTACAAAAAGCGATACATGTTTAAAAGTTAGCTTTTACCTGATGATAAGTCATACAAATTTATTATAGATACAATGAAATATGATGATGTGATCTCAGTTTTAGAAATTTAGTACTTCTATATCTACATTCCAATTCTAGTGTTTATCACATTAATAGATTATATCTGATAAGTTCCTTATTTATAAATATTATATATTCTTCAGGCTACTACAAAATTTTATAAGAATGATAAGTAAAAACACAAAATGCAGGGTTTCAATGATAGCACCTAAACATTTTTTCAACTGTTTATATAGAAATATTCTCTTAAGTTTCAGAGTATGGTGTACTCAAGGCTAAAATCTTTTATTTTTTATTTAATGAGGTTAAAAATAAATTTTAAAGGAAATATAGAATGATTAAAGTGAAATGCTTGATGCACTACTCAAAACACAAAAACAGATGATTTATGAAATATATGTCATAAATATGAACTAACATTATATCAACAAGAATGAAAAGGAGAACTAGAAGAGGAGGAAGAAGGGAAGGCAATTATAAAAAGAAACAAGTTGTGTTATGTATATGTACCAAGATGATTGTAAAATGTATGTACTACAAACATGAACCAATAAAAAATTTAAAAAGATTAATCTAGAAAAACATTCTAAGTAATTCAGTCTAAATGAAATTTTTAAAATATATGATTTATGTAATTCTAGAGAAAAGTGGACAACTTAATTAACTGACGTGGAAACAATATAGAACTGAGTCATCCAATGAGCTTTGCAACAAAAGTTGCAGATGTTATCCAAATCATGAGATGTGTGAAGTTTAAAATAATGGCTCATAAATATATTGTGAACTTAATATTTGTTTCCAAATATGATTAAGTTTTGATATAAGAAATCATAAGAAATTAAATAAAAAGCTATTTCTTACATAAAAAGTTAAATTCCTAAATACCTGACATTGTCAAAAAATAAAATTATTAAAAGAATACCAAAGCACATTTGGGTGTAAGATGCTAGCAAAAAAACGATACAACACATTTTTGATAAATATTCTGAAGCAGAATCAATTAGGAGAAAGATGTATGTATTTAGGGAATTTGAAGTATACTGGAAGAGCTACTGACCAAGAGGCTGATAGATAATAAAATATTCATCAAGGATAATTCAGTACTTTTAAATCAGTAAGAACCAAGAATTCATATCATCCCTAGACTTCAGTGAATAGAGGGAGAAAGAGAGTGGAAAAATGGGAATCACATGTAAAGGATCTCTTGACAGCATTTGTTACTTTGAATATTAGATATGGTCCCTACAAATTTCTGTTTTAGTATGTGCATATTGCTTTATTCCTTGAGATTATGATGAATTCATGACTTGCTTCAGTTAATAAGATACTGTGAATATAATGATGTACTAGTTTAGAGATCCAGAAAATTATGCTTTCATTCTTTTGAATTCCTAAGTTGTCATGTAAACATGCTCAAGTACCTTAAGGTAAAGAAAAGCTGAGCCACTTCTAGCAGTTCTAGTCACTCCAGCTCTAAGTGCCAAAGGCCTCCAAGTTGAATATAATCACATATATCCCAGGCAAAAAATAAGGCAGGAGGGACTTACCAGAGAAAACCTAGAAAATCTATGAACTGTGGGAATAGTTTTTGTTTTAAACTGCTAAATTTTATGATAGTTTGTTATAAAATTGATAGCTGATACACCTTGGATTGTTGAACATAGTCATCTTTAATATTTCTTTGAAAAAATGTAATACTCTGAGCTCATATTCCATACCAAGCCTCCCAGCAGAAAGTGAACAACGGAGTCCATGGCACAGTAACTACAGATTAGCTCCTAGGGCAGCAAATGAAAGGAAATGATGGAAATATGTCAGGAGCTCAACCAACTTGAACATAAAATATAAGTTACAAAAAGTAATATATGTTGCAAAGTTAGCTTTTTACCTTATGATAAACTATGCAAATTTATTAAGACACAGTGAAATACCATAGTTTTGTGAACTCAAAAATAGAATTCTACTACTTCTATATCTAAATACATCTATAACAGGGTAGAGGTGATTTGAGGAGGACAGAAAATGCCCAGCATATATATTAAAATATTCATATTTAATAAATGTTTGGCATTCATCTATAGTCATCTACGGTCTACAAACTGCATCTGTGCCACACTGATCAAAATACTTCTGAATATTGAATTTTTAATGTTGGTAAATTATTCTACTTTTTGAAAGTGGGTGTGAATATACTAACAGTTAAAAGCTCTACAGACAAGGCTTGAGTAAGGTAGATAGCCAGTGCGGATGAGTGCTGTACATTAGAACTTTCTGTGAGTATAGAAATGCGACATATCTATATGGGTCAATACAGTAACTATAGGCACATATGGAAGGTGAACACTTAGCATGAGGTTGATGTGACAAAAGTATGGGCTTTTAAAGTAGCAATATGTGACTTGAAGCTACTGTAGCAGATGGTTCAGACCTAGATATCTTTTCAGGAAAATAGTGTAAGTCATAAGTACATAGTCGAGATTTATCTTTTTTTAAATTGTGTTTTGTGAATTAGCTCTTAAAGAAGTTCCAAATAATAAGTTCGAGTTTTATTTTAATTACAGAATCATAGAATTATGGAAATTTTACATAGAAAGCAATCAACCAACTCTGAATAAACCAAGAAAAATCCAAGCAAGCAAGTGAGCAAGCAAGCAAATGAAAAAGGCAAAACAGAAAATGTCTTAATGTTACAATGCTTTTAAGAATTTGTAATTTTTGGTGAATTCCACAGACCAGTGATGGATAGGCTCCAGGTTTCTAAACAAAATGGCCAAACTATGATTCAAGGGGAGTTACAACATTTTTTTGCTTGACATGTAACATACTTAGTAATGCTTAAAAATGTATGATGAGAGAAGAATATGCCCAGTCTGTAGATCTAAATGGGTGTTTATTTGTTATTAAAATGTTTTACTGGGCTAGGGATATAGCTCAGCAGTATAAGTGCTTGCTTGAGAAGCATAAGGTCCTGAGTTTGATTCCTGGAACCTCCCCCCCAAAATAAATAAATAAAAATAAAAAATAAAACGTTTAACTGATTCTCACTAATATTTTTCCCTGATGATGCACAATCATTTCCTTCCCCATTTTACTCCTGTTCCACCTCTTCCCCCACTTATCCTACTCATCTTTTTCTTTTTTGCTTGCTTCTCTTATGTGAATCAATCTAACAAAATGTCTAGGAAAAAATGAAAGGTAAATGTATTTTGAAAAGGAGAGCATCTTTTTGGATATGTACTTCAAAATGCTTAATTAAAAATTAAAATCAAATACAATAAATAGCCACAAATTGACCTGAACAAATGTAGTATAATAGCTCAATCTAGGGAATAGCCCATATGTCCACCCATAACAGATGAATGGATATGAAAACATAGTATTTGTCTACAATAGAATACTATTCAGCCATAAAAAAAGAATAAACTTGAGAAAATTTTAGGTAAATGGTTGTATTTCAAGTCCATAATCCCAAGTGAAATAAATGAAACACACAAGTTTAATACCATATTTTTCTATTGTGTGAGAAACCCAAAGTATAAATAATGAACAAAATAAAGTGTAACTATCAGGTAATCAATTGTTTTTTTAAGAAAAGGTAACTCAGTTAAAAAAGTGATCATTCTTCCACAATGGGGATGGGATATTAGGATATCTATTTGCAAAATAATGAGTTGCAAAAACATATCCCACATGCTATCCAAATGTAAATCAAATCAGTGATAGACCTAAGATTAAAACCTTGAATATATAAAATCTCTAGGAGAAAATCTACATAAACTTGTAAAAGCACATACTTTTAGTTTCATTAATGTTGTAACATTTAGAATAACTTCATTCAGCAAAAATAAAAAAACTTCTTTCCTTTTTATGGTTAATTAATAATACAGTGTACATTTTGTTTATCCATTCTTCAGTTGATAGACATTTCAATTATCTCTACTCCTTGACTTTTAAAAATTATTTTTCATTAACAAATGAAGATGGAATATATTTTAGGTGTGCAACATGTTTTAAAATGTATACATATTTAAATCAAGGTAATTAACATATGTGTCAACTTACACATTCATCACTTATTTGTGATGAAAACACTTAAAATCTATTATTAGACATTTTCAATTATACAAGACATTGTTATTATCTAAAGTTACCACATTGTAAAATAGATCTCTTGATCTAATGCCTCTGTCTGAGAGGACATTAAAGAGAAAGTACCAACATCCAAATAATATCTGGAGTTTACATAACAGTAGTGTACCAATGTCAGTTTATTAATTTTGACAAATGTAACATGTTACTATAAGGTGCTAACAAAAAGGAGAGTTGGGTGAGGGGTATATGACAGCACTTACAACTTCTCTGCAAATCTAAAATTAAAAGTTTATTGAATTAATATTGTTTTATGACATCAAGTTGACGTGCTTGATGTTTCAGTTTTTACTTTCACTTTTAAGATAAAGGGAAGTATTACTACTTTTTCAGTCTAAAACTCTTAAACTTGCACAAAGAGACATTGGGTAGTTGGCAATCAGTGGTACTTCAATTCAATATCTATTGAGTACCTAAGTGCTTATAGTATGACTTCACATTGTGTTAGACATTTCCTGATCTTTTATCATGGCACAATCAAGTAACCTTATTTGTGGTTTGTTTGTTTTTTACTGGGTGAGTTGATTATCTTGTATTTTACAGAATGTTTAGTGACATGTATGTTATCCACTTAGCAGATATAAGTAGTATTAAATTTTGAAAACAAAACTGTAACCTGACATTACCAGACATCACATAGGAGTCAACTACAGCTCTTCCCCCACTGAGAACCACTTAACTAAGGCTTGATATTATATTTTATCCATATACAATATACAAAGAATGGACAACTGCTTTTCTCTAAAACTTTTCTGATATCATTTTGATAACTTACCAAGAAGTAAATTACTGTTATATAGAACATTGTTTCCTTATGTGTCTCTCAAAAAGAATATAACATTCAGAGACCAGTTCCATAAGCAAAAGAATTTAACTATTTCCAATTCAAATTTTGAGGTAGAAACCAGGCATGGTGGCATATGCCTATAATCCCTGCACTTGGAAGGCTGAGGCAGGTGGATTGCTGCAAGTTCCAAACCAGCCCGGTTTACAAAGTGAGTTCAAGGCCAGCTTGCCTTGCCTCAAAAAAATTTTCAAGTAGGAAATTCAAATGTTAAAATTATAAAACCGAATTATGTGTATTTTAAAGTTTTACTTATTCACTTAAAAATATAAATGCATTTTTATATATTTGAAGTTTAAAAAGTAAGGAATAGATGAACATTTTTCCTCCAAAGATATTAAACAATGTTAAGAATTTAAATATATTTTTCCTAAATGTTGGTATACACAAAAACTAACGTGTGTCTGTATGTTTTTAGAGTCAAGAGACTACTTGTTACAAATCACAAGATAGAGTTATATTCTTGGTTAATTACTAAGTGGCTGAGTTATAATGGGTAGGTAATTTATTTTCACTGTACCTCAGTTCCCTCTAGGAAAACAAACAGTTTGTGTTGGAGATCTTTCTTTACAGCTCTAGTAACAAATGACTGCGCAATATATTTCTATATAAAAAGAATGCGTGAATCCTTTTTTCCAACTTCTTTCACCCAATATCAGTAGGTTTTAGCTTCTTGATAACTTTTATTTTAATGCCAGTCACAGCACCAAAAATAATGCTTCTTCTATAGTTGTATTTTCTGGATTAATGAGGAACTATTAGAGGTTTTGCCATCTGGTCTTTAGTTCCAGTAGCCAAATGACCAAGCAGTAGTAATATTTCTGGGATAATTTTCACAAGGTGAACCAATTTACTATGACTTTAAATTTAAATAAATGAAAACCTAGTATTCAATATCCAATGACACAGATTTTTAAATACAGAAACAGTTAAGGGGAATAGACTTACATAGGACAAGGTGACCTTGATCCTGTAGATTTTACCACTGAATAAAATACCAGTTAGGTTAATTAAAAAATTAAGCATTAAGAAAAAATACTTGGAAATGTTTGGGATTCTAATTCTTGGAGTAGAAAAAAGGGGCAGGGGTGTTAATATTTTCTACATTCAAATAATAAACTGAAATGTTAAGAGAGGAGAATTTCATATCAAATTATTTATATGACAATTTTGATAGTTTTCATATATGGGAAAATGATTATAAGCCTTGATAATAAAAATTAATTAACTGGAAAAATATAGAGCTATTTTATGCTTGAATTTTATTTTACTGCTAAACATTAAATTATTTCAAAGCAGTTTGTGTATAACACATGGCAAAAACCCATAAAATTAATAAGCAAAATAATGACTCTACTTGACCAAAAATATTTTCTTTCCATTATGTATTAGTCATAGAAAACTACACATAGAAATGATCAAAAACATACATATTATCCTCATAAAGTATCACCATTCATTTCTAATAACATAGTCAGAAAAATGGTACTTCAAAGTTTATATAAGATTAATGAAAATGTAAGTTTTTTCATATTTGGACCATCTTTTTATGACACATGAAAATCAATTTTTCATCAAGATAATATTTCTGCCTTTGTAAAGCTCAAGCAGTTGGAATTTGTCTTTTACCATTTATAAGTAATTATTTTTAAGGTATTTTGAAATTCCATTATGTCGTTGGCATCTAAATTTGTAAATAGATGTTATTATCAATAAGTGTTTTACTGAAAGTTTGCAAAAGATAAAGTATTGTTGAAAAAGTGTGATGACTGAGTAAGCTTTAGAAAGAAAAATATGACAAGTAGGCTGCTGCATGTGACTAGTCAAAGAATGCACATCCCACGACCACCAACATAACTGATGAAATTTAACTTTAATCAAGTCATTCTAGCCTAGTTCAATGGCATATTTCATGACATTTTATTATAGATCTTGATTGCTTCTTATAACTCCTTAAATTTGAAACTTTAGTATAACAGAAAACCATGTGGCTGCTATGCAGTCTAATCTAATGAAAACTGACTCGAGTCTTCTGAAATAGGACCAATCAATAAAAAAAGAACAGGTGAGATACGGGACCCTAAAACAAAAGCTATTTGCTCATAACCATCCCACTATTACTACTGAAAACTATATATCAAGGGAGTCTTTGTCACATATATTGATATGGTCATAGAAATAATATAGGTTCTTCAATTTGTATTTTATTAAATTTAACCATAGCGATCTAACTCATTTCTCACATTTCTTGCCTTCTTTTTTCATTTACTACATACTGGAAGATCACCAAAATGGCATACATAATACTAATTCAAAACTACTTAAACTATTATTTAATGTGTAAAGTGGATAATTTAAAAACTTTTTATGAATAAAATGTGTCAAAAACATATACTCAACAGTTTTTGAAGAGAGGAATAGTGCAAACATTGGCAAAAGATCTTGGAAGAGTTTTGAGATTAATGAACTCTTTGAGTAATTTTAGTATCTTTTTCCATCAAGTAATAAAAGAAATTCCTAGTTTTCTTTAGGTAATGTTTTAAGGGCTGAAAATACAAAGCCTCTCACTCTTTAGGGCTGAAGTTAGAAGGAAACCATGAAGTAAACTGATAAAAATGATATTAATTCTCTCTCATCTTATGAATCTAAATCTACTGCTTATTTTCCTTTTACTTTTCCTGTACTTTTAATCTGCTCTGTAGGTCAGCATTTAAACTTCCTTAAAATACCCCCACAAACATACATAGATTCATATATATTTAGGTATATACTTACATACATAAATACATGCTCACTTGCAATCCATGCCTTTGACCATCGTTATATCCACCAAAATCACAACCTTACCTCCTGTCTTTCTGAGAAAAAAATACCTGAAAGTGTTATCTATACTCTCTATTTTCTCCTTACTTATCTATTGTAGGAATTCTGATCATGGAAACAGCCCTAGTCAAAGTTTCTTGTTCACATTAATTTCCTTCTCTGAACTATTTTTTGTTCTTCTGTTATCTCAAAGCATTCTGAAAAGTCTTTTTCCTGGCATGTGCTACAATCACGTTTCTCAGATTTACCTCCTCAACTTCTCTATCCTAATCTCCTTTGTTCAATGGTCACTTTATAGTGGAAATTTTTAAATTATACTACAAACCCCATCTAACTTGTAAAACCCAAATACATATGTTAGATACCTCCACTTAGATTCACCACATCTAATGTGGCATTTGTGATTTTTTCATAGTAAATCTCATAGCCCACGTTCTCTACCTCACTGATGGCATTGCTAGCCAACCGGTTATCTGTTAATGAACTTAGTAGTTTACCCAGAACCTCTGATATTCTGTGGGATTAGAAATCCAATCCAATAAATTATCAGCTTTGCTATGACATCTCTCTGAAGTATAATTGCTTCTCTTGTTCTCTAGTGCATGTACATGAGTTGGTTGAGGTCAACATCAGGGCCACACAACCTATTTTCTTCCCTTCATTCTTATTCTCTTCTTATTCATTCTCTTTCATCAAATCAGATTCATATTTCCAAAGTTAAAACCTTTTTTCCATTTTATTCCTTTTAGCTTTGATGGATCCTCATTAAAGGTAAACTTATTAATATAGTTTATAATAGCCTCCATAATCTGACCCATTATCATTTGTCAGACTGGTCTTTTGACACTCTCACTCATCAAAAATACTATTTGTTATCTTTTATTACTAAAATATTCATGTATTTATTTTTAAAAACTCTAACCTTCACCTCTCTATGCAAGACTGATTATTACTCATTTTTAGTCTAGCTTACATTTCACACTCTTTTAGATAACTTCTCCAATGTTTATGTAAGTTTGTAAGCTTTTATGAGCTTCCATAAGATTATGAAGTTTTCTGTATTTATAGAACTCATTATGTCAAATAATAACTGCTTATCCCATAGCACATAGCTACCTAACTAATGCTGGCATGACTTACACAGGTGTATGTTTCATGCAGGGTGAGGGGACTGCTTGGTACTTAGGATGCATAATAAATATATATTGAATTGGGTAGTAAATGAATGAATAGAATGACTATGCTCACAATATTGTGGGAACACCAAGGAGAAAATTAATTGTCCCAGGAGCATGCTCCAAGAGCAAACAAGTTACACACTCAAATTATGATAACTTGAAGAATTATAAAAGGTTTATTTATGAAGGTGTGAACAGAGTGTAGGAAAATCACATGAAATTGAATTGTACCTTGCAAGGTCCAAAGAGAAAAGGGTTATTGGAAGCTAGAGGAGAATGCTGTATAGGGAGGGCTGCCTTAGGAGAATTACTATCTTTACCTCACTAGCAAGTGTGCTTTATACTCCAAGCTAGTGCCCTGATGTCCTAAGGACATGTAACCTACTGATATTCTTTCTCCTGCAGTGAGCAATGCTCCAAATTTGAAACAAATTCATTACAACTTCATAAAACATTTTCTGTCATTTAAAGTGTGCTGAAGTAAGGGGCTAGGGATATATCTCAGTGGTATAAGTGCCCGCATAACAAACACGAAGTCGTGAGTTCAATTTCCAGTACCTCCCAAAAAATAAATAAATAAAGGAAAAAATATGTGCTAAAATATTCTACAGTCATTATTACCCATGGAAGAAGTATAGTGATAGTCTATTTTTCATGTATTTCTTCAACAAACATAACAAATACTACATACCTTTATCTAGTCTAGATAAGCAATCCCTAAATAGAAAAAAATTACTCTCCTTGTAATTTGTATAAATACATATAAATAGAGTCTTATATATAGATAAAATGAAAAAAACCCTATTAGGGGTATAAATAGGGGAGGATAAAATATGATAGGTAATATTAGTTAAAATGTATACTATGACATTTGCATATCAATATTTACATATTCAGATTATATTTGCCAATAAATTTCACAGAGGGAAAGTTATAATTTTAAGTTTGGTAACACTTTGTGTTATGTTTAGCATGATAAATTATATATGCAAGCCCAGAGAATTTAAGAAACATGTACTGTCAGCAAGATACTTGAGCTGAAATATAAAAAGATGGCAAATAAGAAGGAGTGTTTAAAGCAGAAGTTCTTAGTTGGTTGACGTGCAATCCCTCATGTTGGAATTTTGTGAAAATGTGTTACGTATGTGTGCATGCATGTGAAGTTTACCATTATGAATAAGAAAATATATGGTCTGGTATTTCATTTACAGAACCCAGGAATTCCAAAGGCCCTACAGTACTTTCCATATCATGAAGCTCTGATTCCTCCATGACCTTCAAATATCTGGCTAAGCACTCACCTGTTCATAATTACCTAAATCCAACACACATATACAGTTTATATACACACTAGGCATTTCTAAATTATTTTTTAATTTTAAAATGAAAAAAGAATAAAAACAATGGTACAGAATTTCAAAACAAGATAATAGGATATTAACAATGGTTCACATATTGTATATTGTTATCTCCCAAGTAGTTGCTCAGATTACAATATAGGTATGAAAAATGATCAAATTAGCATGCTTCACATAGTGGTTATACATTTAAAGATAGGACTGTCTTTTGCTTTTATCTTAACTTTATGAGTAATTTATCCTTTCAGAAAATCGTATCACTGTATTGCAATGCTACTGTTGGTAGATGAGTCACCAATACAACAAACTTCTATCACTCAGCATTCATAGCTGTCACATTTGTGCTAATTCTATGAATAGATACAAGAATCTTACCACATCATTATGCCTATAGCATGGTCATATAACCATTTAGCCATTAAACTATATATTAATTTCCTATAATTCACTTTCATTTTCTGTTTCTTAACAATAGGTCACTTTATAGATTTAAAAAATATATGTGCATGATAAAAGACATACTACAAAATATTTTTCTAAGGCAGAGTTAAGACTCACTAGTTTAAATTCTCGGGAGCACGAGAGTGATATGAGTCAATAATACTGTTAGAGATAAATTAAGCATAGCATATGGCTTGAATAACCCCATACAGTAAAGGAGTTGTACAGGTCATAGAATCTTTGACGTTTACTAACAACATCATAATGAGAAAACCCATGTGTAAATGAAGAATGCTTAGGCGCAAGAGTACATATGGTTAGGCTTAGTCTTCCATGTTAGTGCATAGTCTAAGGAGGAATTTGGAAAGACATTTTTGTAGTAGACAAAGGATAAAATCACAAGGCAAAATATATAAGTTATCAATATAATAAAATATATTAAGCCTAACAGTTCATAATCTGCTACTGATATGATTATTGTTGGAGTAAATAAACTGAGTTTTCATTAATTCACATTGCTTCACCATTTCAAGTTGTAGTCACTAGTATATGAAAAGAACTCAAGTTGATTCAGATTTTCAGCAGTTTGTTACCTTATTTCCTGTCTCTTTTTTTGGTACCATCTAAAAGTCTGGGCTTATCTAAAAGGTATAAAAGTAAGCCTTAAGGCAATACAAACCTAGGGCCAGGGATATGACTCAGTGGCACAGTGCCTACTTGGCAAGTGCAAGGTCCCGATTTGAATACCCGGTACCGGAAAAAAAAAAAAAAAAAGGAAAATACAAATCAGCCAAGCATGATGACATGAAATAAATGAAAGAAAATTCAAATCAAAGAAAGTGTTTACAAATTTCAGAAAAGAAATTAAAGAAATATGGAAGGAAACTTGACAACATATCTGTCGCCATCCATGCTAAAGATATGATTCATGATCCAGTCTTAGTGGTATCATGAAAACATTTCCAACATTCTTTAATAGATTTTAAGAAAATAAAATAGCCTTAAACATGATATTTTTACATTCACTATTCATACATTTTTAAATTGCATTAATCTTCCATGTCTCAAGAAATTATCATATGTTCTGGTTATCTATCGTTGCAGACAAACTATTCCAATACATAACTTTGATTCAGGAACTTTGGGTAGTTACTTTGCCTCTGATTTATGTTCTGCTATCTAGGGGGTCATGACTGGAAAATCCACTACCACGAATTACCCACTTTCTTCATGCATATATCTGGTAGCTTGATACTCTTTGGAATCTGTTTGTTTCTCATTTTCTTCCCTCTTTCTGCATGCTCTGAAAAGCTTCTAACTACATGGTGGTCTCAGAAAGGAAAAACTTCCTACATGGTAGTTGGTTTATAGCAAATATTCTAAAAGTAAATGTTTTAAGACACAAGAATTGGAAGGTGCCAATCTTTTATGATCTAAGTCAAGAAACTGGCACTGCATCACTTTTACTATTTACTACTGAAAAACCCATCCAGAGCCCACTCAGATGCAAGGGAAAGGAACACAAGCACCATTTTTCCTCATTTATAATGTCAAAGAATTTAGGATCGTCTTAATTTTACCACATCTTATTGGCAGCAATAATGAAATGACTATTTCTGACCAACAATTCTGATTTTTCAACTAAACATATCAACTACATGTAAAACTAACAGGTATAAAACAACACAGTCCCTTACTTAAAAATATTGTATTGAAATTTTTACTTAAATATGAAATATGCCACTGTAAATAGTTAAACTACTGCTTTTCCAGGTTGCATTTTAGATTGGTCAATGAGAACAAAAGTTAGAAACTGCATTACTAGAAACGTAGATTCTCATTCCATCCATAACAGCAATGCCGATATTTCTCATGTAAAATAACTAGCAAATATCCTCTACTTTGAAAAAATGTCAATAATGAATGTGTCAGACTACAAATATTGTATTTGGTTCTGAAGATAAACCATATCAGACAAAATATGATAGATTATTTCAAAAGAGAAATGAGAGAAGACCAATATTAATATTCATGATGTATTTGTCTAAAACCAGAAATTATTCGTTTTACAAAATGTGATCATACGCATACTGAAGGTTATGTTTGTAGATGGACCTTATGAGTGATTTTATTTGCTAAATACAACCAAGTAAATATTTATTGTCTATTTTGTGCCAGAGCATTTTGCTGCATTGCTTTGAAAATGTGAAGATAACCAAGATGTAAGATTTGCCCCCCCAAAAGCTTAGAATATTGAGGAGAATGATGATTAAATAGCAAATTTTATAACAGTGTTAACTACCCCTTCATCGAGGTAAGCACAGGATGCTAGAATGAGAAATTGGCCCAGACTGAGGATCAATTACCTGGGAAGATCCCCCAGAGGACAGTGATAACCGGATACCTAAATAAAGCTCCGTTGAAGATACTGTTATAGTTTGAGAATGAAGGTGTTTTACATAACAGAAGAGTTAGCAAATTTACCATACTGGGGAGAAACAAAACAATACTGTGAACAGATCTAGAAAAGAAAGATCAAGGCAGATTTAGGGCAAAACTAGTGTGCAATGCAGGGAAAATATGCAGCAGGGAGAAAGAGAGAGATAGCGAGGTAATTGTGATTATATTATCAATGCTTTCTATTTGATGCTGAAGAACGCAGTTTTTAAAAAAATTATTTTTGCCTTTAATCCCAGACTCGAGAGGCTGAGGTAGGAGGAGCGTTGTGAGTTCAAGACAGGCTTGGGCTACAACGCAAGCGCAAGACTGGTCTGAGCTACATAGTGCAACCTACCTCAAAAACTAGGCCTGGGCGTTTGGCACAGTGGCTTAAGTGCCTGTCTGGCAGGCACAAGGTTGTGAGTTTGATCCCCAGTGCCAAAAAAATCAAATTGTTTTTATTAGTTTATGTTTGCAGTACATAATGATGAGTATAGCTTTTATACTGAAAACCACAAGAAGCACTGATGGGCAAAATAAATGCACATGACAATTTCACTTGACTATTATCATATACACAGATAAGCATATGTGTACTTTTACACATACATGTGTTCCCGTGTGAATGTTTATAAACACATTTATAAACAACCAATAGAACTCTTCTAAAGTCATGCAATCAGGACTTGAAAATTCAAACCCATAAAATCTCGTAAGTTCAGTGTCATAAATCTGAAGTGTTTCATTTATAAGCCAAATGTGTTCTGTTCAGCTTCTTGCATTTATTAGATTATGTATTGATTTAGTTTGCAGTTTTGAAGTTACAAGTATTTTATACAATGGCAGGTAAAATCCTTTATTTTAAAGTGACTAAATCAAAAGTGCTTGTTCTATTTTTAAAGAAGAAACTACATAACAAATATTTAAATTTATAACAGACTTTACTTTTTACTAGATTGAATGAAAATCTACATGGACTATAAATTAATAATTCATATACAATAAATGACAATAGAAAACACAGTAACCTCAGGAAAAGGCCCAATTTATTTTACCAAAATAAAATTTAAGTAAATAACAAATCTTTCCTATCTAATAGATTTTGTGCTTAATACATAATGGTCTCATAAAAATAAAATATATGCAAGATTGTAGACTGCTATTATGATGCTTTTATTAGACTTCAAATATACCCTGCTTCTTTAAAATTTTGCATTTACCATTAAGGGCTTGTATTAAAAGAAATATTTATATGCATTTTTCCTTTTTTTATGATTCTGCCAAATATGCTCTGCAATTTGTGAGTCACCTGTCCATATTAAGTGATAGAACTATGGATATATACATGATATATTCATGTACAAATCATGAATAATAAAATGAAAAATGGGTATATTATTTATATACTAGGGATAAAATATGCAATAATATCTATTATTATTGATCTGTGTTGGAATTTCCTAGCCTCTAGTTTTTAGGTCACATTACATTCAGTGAGTAACTTTCTAGTAATTGAGAATGATTAATCATTTCACCACCTCAAAATATACAATTAAAAAAATACAAGGTAGAAAAAATTCTAACTTTTCTTAGACTACATTAGTCTAAAGATAAACACAAATAATAGTTTCTGCCAGGTATATTTAGACAGAGCTATATTAATCGCTTTTACAGCTAGGAAAATATACAAAACTATATGTAAAAACCTAAAATTGCAAAATGTTAATCTTTACTAAAATTATTTAGGATTTTATTATGTCAACAAAATTTATGGAAATTCATATCAAATTCATGAACAAGATAATCTCAGTGTACAGAAATATATTCCAATAACATAGTTTAGTGAATTGTTTAAACAATAAAACCATAATCATTTTTATGACTATATCTGTAGTTAACTAAATAGTTCACTTTAGTATGTATTTCCTATAGTATTATTTGGTTATTCGATTGCATATTCTATATGATATACTTTATATATTTGTTGCCATATAGGTAGGTGATCAATTCAGCATTAATCCACCATTGGTAAATAAGAACTAGAAAGGTTGACTTCAAAATAAATAAAACAAATTAGCCAAAGGTACCATTTCGTCTTCTAATGAATCCCTATGGAAACAAAATAATTCCTAGCAAGATGCTTATATAAAAGCTCCCCTTATCTAATTTCTTATAATCTATATTAATTCCATGAGTGCCTTGCATATATTTTCAAACATAATCTTAAAAAAAATTCAGACCGACTCTGAACATTGGTATTCATTCATAAACTAAGTGTTGGCCAACAGCTGAAGTAAAGAATTATAGTGAATGGTTTTTCCATAGCAAGCAAAGGGAACATTCAAGAGTCTAGGCAGATTCTCATTCTGTCTGGAACTAACTATAAGTTTTTAAGCTCATGTGGATATTCTTAGCACATGTCCCATAAGAATTAGATTAAAATAAATACTAGAAAGAGTTATACATTAGGAGACTTATTTCAGTGATTAGTCCAAAAAAGTCTACTGAAGAAAGAAATTATTCATGTTACAGTAATCAATCAAGGAGGTATTAATAGGGATAAATCAATAACGAAAAAACATCCCATTAAGTTTTTTTCCTTATGAAGCAGTTTTCAGTGTATATAGCATGACTAACTGAAGTATTCCATTTAATTTTTTACTGGAAACAGAAACTAAAAGGATAGAACAAATTATAAAACAATGACAAAACAATAAATCTAAACTTCTCTACTTTCTTTAAATTAAAAAAATACGGTTAGTCATTTTTCTCAGATATGCATAAATGTATATGCATACATGCATATTCCACTGAGAATTACTTTTCATTATTCATTTAATTAAGCATCAATATATCATTCACAATTGATGTTTGGTAATCACTAATAACAAATATCTTTAAGTGCATTATATTCAATCAGTAACAAGGAAAAAAATTTCTAAATATATATAAATATACATATATACATATTACATATATATATAATAAGACAATCAACATGAGCAAATAACATATAGACTGAATTTTGGACAATCATGTTCAATTGCATCAGTTCTGAAAACACTTATGTTTCAGAGTCTTTGAATATATTGCAAGGAAGGTCACTGAACTGATTTATTCTGTATGTGCACAGTTTAAGTACTACAATAATGAAATCACATTCCATTGGAAGAAAACTGTCCAGAGTTGAGTTGCCAGTGGCCATTTTAATAAGGCTTTCCACCTAAAGTGGCTGATAGACACTTTTGCATAAAGTACTATTAATTTATTCAGCAATTCTAAAACTCACAGTAAAGAGATACTTTGTAAAGAAATGTAGATAATTCAGAAGGTCTATTGTTGTTCTTCATAACAATGGAGCTTTTAGATCTATTCTCTAATTTACTGTCACATTATCACTTTTATCTTCCACTTTAAGTCTGCTTCTTTCATTGCACTATCTATTCAGTTGATAATTCATTTAGATTTTTGAAGTTCCCTGACATAAAACCTCCATTTAACGGTTTCTTTAATGGTAGTTAATCTGCACAAATTTTAAATTTGACCTTAATGGAACAGTTTATTCCTGAGGTTATTAAGACATTGGGAAAACAGACCATGGCCTCAAAAGTGAACTTATTTTAGAGTTTTTATTTCATTCACAAAATGAATTTTGCAAAGAGAGATATTTGAAAAGTGCCTCCTTTACAATAAAAGGCAGAGTAATTTTACCATTTGAGTTTCAACTAAACAGTGCAGAATGTCACTCAAGTGAGAGGTGTCAAAGTACTGTGTTAACAAACTGATTTTCCAGATGTGGATAGGACAGGGACAGACGGCTCCAAAGCTCTAACATACGTAACAATTCAATTACAGTTATCGTATAATGCCATCACATATTTTTCTTCAACAATCAAACAACCTCAGCTGGAAACCTCTAGCAATAACATAAATAAAGGACCATCTGGCTAGAATAATTAAGGAAGGCTGGAAATAAAACATTAATTAGTGTAGTATTTCAAACGACCTTCACAGGTCTTATTATGAAATTGTATCCAAAACAGGTAATCACTTATTCCATGTTACTGTTAAATTTAACTAGGCATGAACGAATACGAATACCAATTTTTTACTCTTTCAATGAAGACATCTGACTGAAAACAATAATAAGATATTTCTTCAATATGTTAACTAAATCATACTAATAAATAAATAATTGAAACAAAATGTCACTATAAAGATTTAAAATTAACATAACACATATACTGTATGATTTTAACATTGAAAGGACCCTTGGAGTCATAACACCATATTTAACCTCCTGAATTTATGGATGAGGAAACACAGAGCAGAAGAGATTAAATGATTTTCCCAAGGTCACACACCTAGAGATTATCTGAGGAAAGACTAGAGGTGAGCAAGGATCTGATTTTCATTTTAGAAAAACTCTTTGCATTCACAATGAAAATTCACACATAAAAGTTCTAGCATAAAATGTCACATAAATGACATACCACAAAGGGTGGTTGCTGTTATTTTGACACTTAACTGAATTAAAATAAAACTGCACAAAACATGCTAATATATTCAGTTGCAAGGCCACATAATAAGATAATAAAAAATTAATGAAATATCTTAAAGAGGTTTGCATCAGAGATTTCTAGCTACATACCAATGACCCCCTTTTCTTGGGGAGAAACTGATGATAGGAACAGCTCCCCAGAGAACTACTGCAATGCTCACCCACTTGCAACCAGGTGTGATAATATGATACTATTTTATGGTAACAAAATGCAGCAAATATGGATAGTTTATAAGAAACACATTCTCTCTTTTCTCTATCCTTCTGTTAGCTGTAATCTTAGGGAATGAGGGAGTTGCAGATGGAAGGAAGTGTGGCTTCTGTCTCACTATATGCAAGTAAAGAACTTACTGTAGGGAGGTCCAGATTAACCTGGTTCATAGAAAGAAATAAATTCCTCTTGTTATTAAAAGTAACACTATTACATAATCTAATACAGAGTTCAAAGCAGACCTGATGAACATCAATTTTCATACCACAGCCTCCAGTCTTATAAATGATATCAATATATAAGTGTAAAGGAATGGTATAATAAAGCTATACCTCCTTTTGAGGCTCTATTTCAATGAAGGTAATCTTCTTTATACAGATCATCCACAATTTCTAATATTCCCTTGGTTTAAGTGCATATATAATGCAAGGGTTTTTTTCTTAAATTCTGGTAAAATTTATTTTTTATTTGTAATCAATACATAATTTATGAGGTACAAGTGATGTTTTGATACATTGGATGATGATCAAACTAAGATAATTAGCATACATTTCACCTTCAACTTTTATTATTTTTTTATGGTGAGTACCTTCAAAATTCTCTCTTCTAGCTATTTTGGTATAAACAATACATTATGAATAAGTTTGAAAAAAAGCACACAAAAGAAGATGGAATAAAGGATAGTATAGGTGAAACAACACGGAATCTGAAGGAAGAGTACTGGTTTTTAAGTACCCATTTTGCCTTGAGATGCTAAGGACCAAAACTTGTGTGCGTCATTTTTACCATTCCTTCTTTAGCTTTCTACTTAAGACAGAAGTGGGTTGGGTTGCCAGAGGAATGAATGGGACTTCAAAAGCAGTTCGAAAGCAATTCCAGACACTCCACTCTAAATCAATGCCAAAGGCAAGCAGAGGAAATAACACCACTATATGTACATTCAGAATGTTTCTTTTTATTTACTGATATATGTGACATATAATAATTATTCATCTTGGGAAACTGATATATATCTTCTTAATTATTTTTACTTTCACTTCCTGTCCTACTTTGTCATTTTCTTACCATCCCCCAAAAGTACAAATTCTCTACAAAGTCTAATGTCTGCTATTGTCAGCTCTCTCAGTAGGTATACTAGGGATCCACAGGGTTTGACACAGATTTTTTTTTAATTTTAAAGTTTATGCCAATAATAGAATTTTAGTAAACTCTACAGTGTTTATGTATGCACTGAAAAGGAAGAAATTTCTGGAAGAATATATAAAGAACTAATAATAATGGAAACCTATTGAGAATGATATGGGAATGACATAGAAGTACAAAGGAGATAGGAACATTTTCACAGCATAATCTTTTTACAGGAAAACTGTATTTAAATTAATATTTTTTTAAAACCATGAGTAAGATATGGGTGGAAACAGAAGTATCCTATGTAGTTTATATTTATATCATAAAATCACATGTAAGTGAATGGATTAGACAAGCTTAATATATACCCTTCAGTTGCTGAATATGGGAAAACATAGCAAGTAATAAGATTCAATATTATTAAGCTTGCATCACTCTTTTAGATGAGTAAGCATTTCAGCGTGACCACTAGTTTTGAGTTCAGAAGCAAAATCTTGATATGACATATAACATTCTTGACTCTATACTCTCTAAATATAATATCAGAAGTAATATCTGATTCTGTTCTGTAACTACAAGTATAGTTGTAGTTACAGAAGTATAGTTGTAGTTACACTGTTGAATAGATACTATTCAAATTTATATATACCAACTATCAAATCTTAAATATAGTGAATAGCTGTGCAAGAATATGAATACGGGACTGCTTGACTCACAAGCCCATAAGAAAAGAAAGAGGCTCTGGAAGAAATCTGAGTGGAGAACTTTTAGCTTTGTGACCTTGGACAAGTTATACCTCTGAGACTCATTCTTATCTATAAAAATGAGTTTAAAATGCCTACACAGAATACTGTCATGAGAATGAAATGAAAGAGTGCAGCAGTGTTTGCTAAAAGTGTGCAGGTGATGGTTGTCTTATTAAGCATGGCTATTACAACTAAGGGATCCAAGAACAGACAAATTAAAGAACAAAAGTTTCTATTTGTTTGCTTTTTTCTGTGACCCAAAACAATCTCATTGTGATTGGTACAGATTGCAGGGCACTCCTACATCCCTTATAGTTACTAAGCACCTCAGTTTTCCTCCAAGTCGCTATCCTTTTGTTCTTTTAAGCAGTTGTTCTCAGTTTCTCAATCATTTTGGTCTCAGAACCAAATATACAGAAGATCCCAAATAGGTTTTTTTTTTTTTTTTAATATGTGGGTTACTGCCATAGATAGACACAGTCATTACACAATGCATACATATATCAAAATATCACATTGTAGCCTATATATAATTATGCATCAATTAAAAATTAAAATTCAGTAAGTTGTGGTAGTGCATATGTATAATCCAAGCACTCAGGAGGCTAGGGCAGGAGGATTCCTGTGAGTTTAGAGGCCAGCCTGGGTTGTATAGTGAGTTTAAGGCCAGCCTGAACTACATGGTGGAACCGTCTCAACAGACAAACAAAAAATAGAAATGTGAAGAGATAAAAGTTTAATATTTAAAACATTTATTAATTCATTTAGAATAACAAAAATAAAATATTTTTATGAAAATTTTGTATTTATCCAAACCAAAAATTTCTGAAAATGACCTTGTTTTATGTCTGCAAATCTCTTTAATGTCTAGTTTAATACAAATTAACTGAATTCTCATATCAGCTTCTACTTGTAATATCAGATGCATCCATATATATGGTTGAAACTGGGGAAATTTTGTTTTTCTATTTATTTCATTTTATTTTTAACTAAACTGGAGCCATTGAGTCACGTTTCATTTTTGTTATTTTTTAATTTTGAGGCTAGGGTTTTTTTTAATAATCTGTATCTTACCTACTCTAAAATTTACTCTTTATATATTAGTTCTGTGAAACTTTATAAATGTATACAATTGTGTAACAACATAAACAAGAAACGAAACACTTCCATCATGTCAAAGTATTCTTTCTTCATCACTCTATTTTAGCAATTCAACCTCTATGATGTGACCTGGGTAACCACTAATATATAAGTGTTTCTTTTTCAGAATTTCACATAAATGGATCAAATGGAACCTTTTGAGTTTTGGGCATTTGCTTTTTTTGCTTAGCATAATGCAATTGAGATTAATTGAGGGTACTGCAATAGTAGTTTTGCTTTATTTTTATGCCAAGGAGTATTCCTCTATGTTGCTATACTTTGTTTATACATTCCCCCAGGTGATGGACTTTCAGATTATATATGTATTTGATTACTCTATATAAGAGCAGGGTTTTCAACCTTGACACACTTAACATCTTGGGAAGGATAATAATTTGTGTGGTAACTATAATGTGCACTGTAAATATTTATCAGTATTATCATCCTCTAGCTAGTAAGTGCCAGTAGATGCTTCTCACTTAAAATGTCCCCAGGCATTGCCAAATGTTCTCTGGGGGTGAAAAGGAGTACCCCATTAAGAATTGCTCTTTTATAAGACTTCAAGTCAAACATTTTGAATTCTCCAACTTGATTCCTTCTCAAATTATTTATATTATTTATTTTTTTGGTAATTTTTATTGTAAAGAGAATAAAACCAAGGAAAATAAAACAGAATAAATCCAATCAAAACAAAACAGTGTAAGTGATACAGGACTTCAAACCAAGATAATAGGAAATCAACAATGGTTATCATAATGTCTCTTGCTGTCTTCAAAATAATTTATGCTATTTAAACCCTTTGCATTTAATATGAAGTTATTAGTTTGCTGAGTTTTTGAAAATACATTATCATCTTGATTAGGGTTATATTAAATCTATAGATCAATCTGAGGCCTCAACAATAAATATTTTAACAATATTGATTTTTCCAATCCATTAAAAAGTGTACTTCTCCAGTAGTTACACCTTCTTTGATTCAGCATTTTTTAGTGCTTTTTAGTTTTCAGCATATTTTCTTAAATTCAAATCTAAGTGTTTAATATTTTTGAAGGTACTTTAGATGCAAATTATAAAAGTTCTCATTTTCCATTACAAGCAAATAGAACTATGGTTGATTTTATATGTTGGACTTGTATCCTCCAACCTTGCAAAATTCAGAGTTTGAAACTTTTTGTATTATACTATATAACATACTTTATAGTTTAACATACTTTATAGTTTAATATACTGTTTATTAGTACATATTTGCAGCACACAATGATGTGCATTTATTGTGGGGCATTTGTATATGTACATGAACATATACTAGTACTTCTTTTCCTCTTCTCATCCCACCCCTCTCTGTTCCCTCTAAATCTTAATACTCTTCCTACTTGAAAAAGCCCTATTTTCACTTTTTCTCTAATTCTCTTTTTCATCCATTTTCTCTTTCTTCCCTCTCCCCTTCATACTTACTATAAAAGGTTAGAATATGACAGTAAAATTTCAAAGCTCAAATAATGTGTAGTAATAACCAGGAAAAAGTTTACCTTATGATTTATTTGATTTAGTAAAGTCATAAAATTTTAAGGTTATTGTCTGTATTTTAGATCATACTTATACTAGTGTCTCATTATGACTTTGATTTTCACTTTCCTGATTACTGATGATGTAAAGCACCTTTCCATATGAGTAACAGTCATTTACATATTCTTGGAGAAATATCTATTCATATCCTTTGTCTGTTTTTCTTTTTAATTGTTAAGTTGTATTTCTATTTTCTATTTATCTTTATGATACAAGTCCCTTATCAGATATATTACCTACAAAATTATCCTCTCATTCTTCAGGTTATTTTTTCACTTTCTTCCTGGTATCTCTACAAGCACAAAATTTTTTCATAAGTAAATAACAATGTATTCAGTTTTTTCTTTCCTAGCTGTGATTTTGGAGTCAAATCTATGACCTAACCCAGAGTCACAATTATTAATTTTGATATTTTGTTCTAAGGATTTTATACTTTTAGTTCTAACATTTAAGGTTTATGGCATACTTTCAGTTAACTATATATAGTAAATGAGATAAGAACTTCAACTAATTCATTCTTTTGCATGTGGATATCCAGAGTTCCTCAAATCATACATTAAAAAGACTATTATTTCCTCAATTGAATTCTCCTAGGACCCTCGGTGAAAAACAATTGATCATCGATATTACGGCTTACTTCTGGACTGTGAATATTGTTTCTTTGATCTATACTTCTATTTTTATGTCAGTACCATATTGTTTTGACTGCTGTAACTTTCTAATAAATCTTGACAACAGGGAGTGTGACTCCTTCGACTTAATTCTCTTTCAAAAGGTGGTCTTGGAATCCTAGGTCCCTTGAATTTCACAGGTATTTGAAAGCAACTGTTATTCACGAGCAAGGCAGCAGGAATTTCAATAGGCTTGTTTGGAATCTATAGATAAGTTGGGGACTATTGCCATCTTAAGAATAAGGAATCTTTAAATTCATGAACATAATATACCTTTCAATTCAGTTTAGGTCTTTTAAAATTTCTTATAACAATGTTTTATAGTTATCAGTGTACAAATCCTACATTTTCTGTTAAATTTGTTACTAATTTTCTCTTTTGATGCTGTTGTCAATGAAATTATTTTCCAAATTTCGTTTACAGATTATTCTATCCTACATATAAAAATACAATTGAGATGGGACCAGGACCTTATGCTGGGGGAATGCCTGTGTCTGCCCACCACCTCAGAGGCCCTGAACTTCTCACAGCCAGATTCAAGGTCCTGGTGGTGCCACACTCCAGGGTGTGCTCCACCTAGCCACCTGGGTCCCAGGGATTCCAACCTCCACCCAGTAAGTCAGAAGATCCAGCAAAACACCCCAGGGGTGCATCTCTGCTAGCCACCTGGATTGCAGGGGCTTTGAACGCTACACAGCCAGGTTCTAGGCCCCAGCAACAATCCCCAGGAGTGTGACCCTGCTAGTTACAGGGAGGAAACAAACTTTGTCCAGCCCAGTGTCCCAGATCAACCCAACAAAGTACATCAGGGGAACACATGGCCAGTCTCACAGACCACAGAGTACAATGATCGAGCGCCATAGTCTGGGGGTGTGCCCCAGCTAGCCACGGGGATACTGGAGGATTGAAGCTCTACATAGTGCAGTGTTCCAGTGCAATCCATCAGGAGGTTGCATGCCCAGTCACATAGGTCCCAGAAGAAAATGACAAAACGAAAGAGCAAGAGATAGTCGCCATTCCCAGTCCACTGAGAACAAACCCAAGAGACACTGAAATGGAAGACAGTGGGAATCACAACTGAACTATCTGAAATGATAGCAACTGAAGTAAAGAAACAACTTAATGAAGCTATAGAGGAACTCAAATCAGAAATAATCTCTCAGCTAAAAAATGAAATGACAATCATTATGAAAGAAGTGCTGAGTGTATCTAAAGATAATCAAGAAAAAAAGAGAAGAACATAAGAAAATGATGGAAATTTTGAATGAACAAAATAAGAAACAAATAGAATGCATGAAACAGATTCAAAGGGAAATTCAGGAAATGAAACATTCCATTGAAAGTTGGCAAAACTGCTTGAATAAAGCTAAAGATAGAGTCTCAGACCTTGAAGATACAGACTCGGACCTTGAAGACAGCTTGGAAGCTTATGATCACAAAAGAAAAGATCTCTTAAAAATAATAAGGAACCAGGAAACAATGATTCAACAGCTGCAAGATGATGCCAACAGAAATAACATAAGATTAATAGGTATCAATGAAAAAGCAGGGGTTAATACTAATGACCTACAAAGACTATTTGCAGAAATAATAGCAGAAAATTTTCCAAACATGGGAAGAGAATCCAATATACAGGTAAGTGAGGCATACAGAATCCCAATTAACCATCACCAAAATAAATATTCACCCAGACATATAATAATTAGGGTATCAGAAATACAGCAAAAGAACAAAATACTAAAAGCTGTCAGAGAAAAGAAACAGATCACCTATGAAGGAAAGCCTATCAGAATCACAGCAGACTTCTCTACACAAACCTATATGTCAAGAAGAGCTTTGAGTGAAGTATGTCAAACCCTGAAAGAAAACAACTTTGAACCCAGATTGATGTATCCTGCAAAACTATCATTAAAAATTGATGGAGAAATAAGATACTTCCATGACAAAGAAGAACTGAAGAAATTTATGGCCACCAAACCAACACTACAAAGAGTACTGAAAGAGACTCTAGAAAGAGACACAGATAGCTACAATCCTAAGAACAACAACAAAAGGAAAGCACTAAGCAGGGCAAACAAGCAGAAAATTTAGAAAACCACCAACAGAAAGATATCATGAGAGGAATGCGTCAGTATGTATCATTTATATCAATCAATGTAAATGGTCTCAACTCACCAATGAAAAGAAACAGACAGGCAGAGTGGGTTAAGGAACAAAAATCCAACAATATGCTGTGTACAAGAAACACATTTCACTCAAAAGGAAATTCACAGTCTAGAAGTCAAAGGCTGGAAAACAATACTCCATGCAACAGGAACCCAGGAAAAAGCAGGGGTGGCTATTATGTTTACAGACACTGTGAACTCCAAACCGACAATGATCAAAAGAGTTAAAGAAGGTCACTACATACTTGTTAGGGGAAAACTTCAAGAGGAAGAGATTACAATCATAAATATATATGCATCAAATATGGGAGCATTGAAGTATGTAAGACAAACCTTAATAGAGATGAAGAACCAAACAAACAATAAAACAGGTATAATGGGGGACCTTAACACCCCAGGGTCACAGAGAGACAGATCAACTAAACAAAACATCAGCAAAGAAATAACAGAACTGAATCAAACTTGTGAACAAATGGACCTAGTAGAAGTGTATCAAGTGTTCCATCCATCGACATCAGAATACACATTCTTGTCAGCTGCACATGGGTCATTCTCTAAAATAGATCATATACGAGTCCACAGAACATGCTTAAGTAAATGTAAAGGAACTGAAATAATTCTGCACAATAGAATTGGAAATTAATGATAAAAACCCACAAAAACCGCATAAGTACATGGATATTAAATAATACTCTCCTAAGTAATCACTGGGTCACAGAAGAAATTAAACAATATCTACAATTGAATGAAAATGCAAATACAAATTACTGTAACCCATGGGATACAATGAAAGTAGTCCTCAGAGGGAAATTTATAGCACTAAATTCCCACATCAGGAAAATGGAAAGAACACACATAATCAACCTAATGATGCACCTCAAACTTCTAGAAAAAGAAGAACAAGTCAAATCCAAAGTCCAAAGAAGGGAGAAAATTATAAAGATCAGAGCAGAAATTAATGCAATTGAAACTAAGAAAACAATACAAAGATTAATGAATTGAAGAGTTGGGTCTTTGAAAGAATAAATAAAATTGATAAACCCCTAGCCAACCTTATCAAAAAGAGAAAGAAAAAACTCAGATCCATGCAATAAGAAATGAAAAGGGTGAAATCACTACAAACCCTGTGGAAATACACAAGATCATCAATACCTACTTCGAAAACCTTTACACACATAGATTCCATAACACAGAAGAAATGGACAGATTCCTAGAAACCTATGAATTACCAAAGCTGAATCAAGAAGATGTAAACCTGCTGAACAACCCAATTTCAGCTAATGAAATTGAAAACGTAATTAGAACCTTACCAACAAAGAAAAGCCCCGGTCCTGATGGATTCACTGCTGAATTCTACAAGAAATTCAAGGATGACTTAATGCCAACACTTGTCAAACTCTTAAATGAAATTGAAAGGGAAGCAAGTCTCCCTAACTCATTCTAGGAAGCAAGTATTACCCTAGTACCAAAACCAGAGAAAGACCCAACCAAAAAAGAAAATTACAGGCCAATCTCCCTCATGAACATAGATACAAACATCCTCAATGAAATACTGTTAAATAGAATACAAGAAGTTATCAGGAAAATTATACACCCATGATCAAGCGGGATTCATCCCAAGAATGCAGGGATGGTTTGCATATGCAAATCAATAAATGTAATACACCATATCAACAGGGCCAAGGACAAGAATCACATGATCATCTCAATAGATGGAGAAAAAGCTTTCAACAAAATCCAACACTCATTCATGATAAAAACCCTACAGAAAATCGGACTAGATTGTCTCTACCTCAACCTGATAAAAGTCATATATCATAAACCAACAGCCAGCATCTTAGTAAATGGACAAAAACTGAAAACTTTCAACCTAAAATCAGGAACAAAACAAGGATGCCCATTATCACCACTCCTATTCAACATAGTTCTGGAAATATTAGCCAGAGTAATTAGACAAGAGAAAGAAATAAAGGGAATAAGAATAGTAAAGGAAGAAGTAAAATTATCACTCTTTGCAGATGACACAATACTCTACATAGAAGACCCACAAAAATCCATTAGAAGACTTCTAGATGTAATAACCAAATTCAGTAAGGTTGCTGGATACAAGGACAACACTCAAAATTCAATAGCATTCTTGTACACAAACAACAAAGTCATTGACAGAGAAATAATGGAAACCATACCCTTCACTATAACATCCAAAAAAAATGAAATACTGAGGAATCAATCTAACAAAGGAAGTAAAAGATCTATACTGTGAAAATTACATCACTCTGAAAAAGAAAATTGAAGAGGATTTCAGAAAATGAAAAGACATTCCCTATTCATGGATAGGAAGAATAAACATCATGAAAATGGCCATTCTCCCTAAATTGTTATACAGATTTAATGCAATCCCAATCAAAATACCACTTGCCTACCTCACAGAGCTAGAGAAAGCATTCCTGAAATTCATCTGGAACCAGAAGAGACCTAGAATAGCAAAGGCAATTCTGGGCAACAAAGGTAAGGCAGGAGGCATCACAATCCCTGACTTGAACTATACTACAAAGCTACTGTGATAAAATCAGCATGGTACTGGAATCAAAACAGACCTGAAGATCAATGGAATAGATTAGAAGATACAGCCCTAACTACAAACACACTCAGCCACGTCATCTTTGACAAAGGGGCCAAACATGTACATTGGAAAAAAGATAGCCTCTTTAACAAATGGAAAAACTGGCTTTCTAAAACTAGACCCATGTCTATCATCATGCACTAAAATAAAACCAAAATGGATTAAAGATCTGAATACTAAAATAGAGACACTAAACTTGCTGGAAGACAAAGCAGGTAAAAATCTTGATTACATAGGAGTAGGCAGAGAGTTCATGAAAAAAATCAAATTGCAAGGGAAACACTTCCTAGAATCAACAACTGGGATCTCATCTCACTAAAAAGTTTTTGCATGTCAAAGGAAATCTCCAACAGAGTGAAAAGAAAACCCACGAACTGGGAAAATATCTTAGCCAATTGTCCATCAGACAAATGACTTCTATCGAAAACATATAAAGAATTAAAAGAAATCAGGTACCTAAAATTCAAGGACCCAATCCAAAAATGGGCATTTGAGATGGATACGCACTTCTCAGAGGAAGAAATACAAATGGCAAGTAAATACATGAAAAAATGTTTAACATCAATGGTCATTCGGGAAATGCAAATTGAAACAACACTGAGATTCCATCTCACACCAGAAAGAATGGCCAAGATTAAAAAGTCAACCAACAACAAATGCTGGAGGGGCTGTGGGGAAAGAGGAACTCTTCTCTCCTGTTGGTGGGAGTGTAGACTGGTGAAGCCACTGTGGAAGTCAGTGTGGAGATTCCTCAAGAAGCTAGGATTAGAGATCTCATTGAACCCAGCTATCCTGCTTCTGGGCATTTTCCCAGAAGAACTGAGAACATCATACCACAGTGATACTTGTGCACCCATGTTTACAGTAACCCAATCTGTAATAGCCAAATCTTGGAAACAACCCTAGTGCCCATCAATCAAGGAATGGATAAAATAAAAAAGATGTGGTATTTTTTTTACGATGGAGTACTACTTAGCTATCCAGAAAGATTGCATCAAGACTGTTATAAGTGAACACGACTTGAGACCATACTCATAAGTGAAATAAATCAAACCCACATGTGTAAATACCATATTGTCTCCCTAGTGTAAGAAACTATAACAGTATATATGTTCGAAAATCTACAATAAATACTGTGCAAGGGTAAAAAACCACTGAAAGAGCACAAGTAATTGGGAAAGGGAAAAGGACGAAAGGAGGAAGGGAAAAGAAAAAAGACACGTATATCTTGTATACGTGTATATGCAAGATAGCTAAAATGACTATACTGCTGAATGTATCAGTTATTAAGAACGGTTAATACTCATATGACTAGATCAATTTTACATGTCTATATCTGTTAATGTAAACAACCGTGTTTAAGGTAATGATATGTAATATTGCAACCAAAGTCAAGTTCCTATCATCTTGTTTTGTAAACCTATAATATTACTGTTTTGGATTTGCTGTTGTTGTTTGTCTCTTTTGCTTTTTGTCTCTTTTCTGTGTCTTTTTTCTCTTAAATCAAAAAAAAAAATAAGATTGAATTTTGTATCCCAATTTTTATAACTTCTATTTCTTTGTTGAGATTTCATTTTTTTCAAGAGAACTTCTGATTTATTATGAAACAATATTTTAAATCCTTGTCTGTTTCCACTTATGCTTTGTCACTATTAGTAAATTGTGCTAGTCATTTAAAATATAAATACATAAATAATTAAATAAATTCTGTGTCTAATAATTCTAGTATCTGGTTCATCTATGTTGACATCAGTTGACTGTACATTCTTAGATAAATTGTGATATTCTGTTTCTTAATATGAAGAATGAATTGTTTCATCCTGGATACTACATCTTTTATATTGGTAGATACTAGGCTTTAAGTCTTTTATGTTTTGTCGGTTGGTATTTTTTTATTTTTGTTAGTGCATGTTTGTCATACATAATAATTACATTCATTGTGGGAAGTTGGTACATGCACATGACACACCTTAATTCTTTTATGTACCTTTCCCCTTTCTTTTATTTCTTGGTTCCCTTCCCATTTACAAAAAATCTACCTCTCTGTTTCTTATTATCTATATTTTATTTTGTCCTTTCAATAGTTTGAGATTCTCATATAAGAGAAACTGTGAGTCAAATGGGAGTATATCAATTAAAAACTTTTGTACAGCAAACAAAACAACCCAAGGAATGAACAGACAATTTACAAAATGAAAAAAAAATTGTCAGCTATATCTCAAACAAACATTAATAACTAAAATATATATAGAACTCAACTATTTTATTTTATCATCCATTCGCTTTCTTCAAGTTTAGCACAAAGGGTCTGGCACACTTTTGTGGGTTGTGGTTTCCACTGTGGTTTAATTTTCAACGCATTTACTATCTTATATTGGTCTCTAAGGTGCCCCTGTTAGCAGCTGAAGTTACCTGATAAGAATAAAAGGAGTTTCTCAAGTTTGGCCCCAGATTTCTTGAGGTAAGGATGTGCTGGGATTTCCCACTGGTATCTCCAGTTGCCTCTGAGTGAGGGAGAATGTGTCAGTCCTGAGACAAAGAGGCTAACATTTCAATATCCTTATGGTGACAGAGTTTGTTTGTTTTGCTGGTGGCCTTCCCACACCAAATAGTACATTTTTAAACTTTTTACTGAAGCAGAAAATACAAAAGAGACTATAAATCATAAGCATATAACTCACCTGATTTTCATCTTAAATATATTTGCCTAACCAGGATACAAAATAAGAAATCCTTTTTTGCCCATATCCAAAATCCTCCTAAAATGACAGTCAATGAGTAACATCATTCATGCTGATAATAACTAACAACATCACACATTGATGAATTCTTTTCTTTTTAAATTTTAAATTTAATCATAAGCATGTATTCTTATATTTCTGGCTCATGAGTATGTGTGAGATCCTTTCCACCAGGTTGTGGCTATTACTAATAAATCTATTATAAGTATCCTTGTATGTGATTTTTGGTAAAACTAATTTTCTATTCCTACTGGGTATAAATCTATAAATGGAATTTCTATTAAAGTATGCATATGTTCAGCTTTAGTAGATACTACTGGAGTTGCACCAATTTATAATCTTTGAAGCTATAAGAGTTTCCATGGATATGCATCCTTGTGAACACTTGATAGTATCCATTCTTAGGATTTAATCAATTTGGTAGATGCTTAGTGGTATGTCATTATAGTAGTAATTCTGGATTTCCTTAATGATTAATGAGGTTAGAGGAACTTTACATAAGCTTATTGGATATTTGGATATTGTGTATTGTAAAGTATCTAATCAATTTCTTACCCTTTTTTTCTAGTGGGTGTCTCTTTTCTAAATTGATTTGTAAAAAGTTCTTCATATATTCTGAATATTTAGCAGGCCAGATTTATATATTGCTAATTATCTTGTCTCACAGTATAGTTTTAAACAGGTATTTTCATGAAAGGAATTCTGAATAAAGTTCAATTTATTGCTTTTTAATTTTATAGTTAATAATTTGTATGTCTTGTTCAAGAAAGCCTTGCATAACTCCATGAGAAGATGCTTTATTAAATAATAAATATTTTGTTCTTACCTTTTGATTTATAATCTCTAAAATTCATCCAAATAATAAAGAATGATGATGATCTAAAATACAGTTTTATTCCAAAGCTTTGTCCTA
>RJWM01023267.1:0-32428 GCA_004363535.1 Dasyprocta punctata
TAAATATTAATGATTTATGAATTTCAATTAAAAAGCAGAGAATTCACTTTTGATAATCAAAAATATGGCTCAACTGTATGCTATCATTAAAAAATTCAGCTTAAAAACATTGGAAATCAGTATGAAAAAATATACTATAGAATCATTAATTAAATGAAGTCAGAGTGGGTATATTAATATCCATTTGATCTTGTTTTGTAAACCTATAATGTTATTATTGTGGATTTGCCATTGTCGTTTGTTTCTCTTTTGCTTTTTGTCTTTCTTATATGTGTCTTTTTTCTCTTAAATAAAAAAAAAAGAGGGCATAGATTATCTTATGCTAAGAAAGGTCAATGGTAAATCTCAGATGGATGATACCAATTATCCCAAACCTCCATTTCATCCATTAGGAAAGTATGCAAAATTAGCCATTGTGAATTTATGGTCCCCAACACAAAGGGACAGAAAGTGTTGACTTTACGACTTTATTCTAGTATGCTGAGATGAAGAAAATGTTCTCAGCCTGTAAAGTTGTAGCAAAAATCATAAGTATAATAAAAATAATTGAAACAAAATTCCTTTTTTCTGGTAGAAAGATGCTCAGAGGGTACCTCAGTGACATCAAACTGTGATTACAAAGTGATACCCCTTATCAGTGGCTCTGATACCACCTAGACATTAATTGTAATGGCCTGAGTTTGCATAGTACTAGCTTGTGCGTTCAATTTTGAATCACAGTTTCCTGTAATTTCAAGTTTCTAAGACTGCTTTGAAGAAAATAGAAGTTGAGAAATTATTACACATGACAAGCCTTCCACTGTCCTGTTTTTATGCTTGAAGAAATCCTACTTGTTCCATAAGACAAGATAATATACTGGAGTGCACATGGGTTTTGAGATGCTATGCAAGTTTCAACCTTACTTTGTAATTTCCCTACTGTGTATTTTTTGGTAATTACTCATCTATACCTAAATCTCTTTATTAATAAATGTAAGTGAGAAAAATCTGTTGTCAAGTTGCCAAGAATTAAATGAGATAAAATACATATAAAGCTATGTGATGTCACAACCTATGTACTCAATCAATGTCCCAATAAAAATTATTAGTGTTCCTAAGTAACTGTAATCCCTATCATAAAATTTTCACTGGTTGTGCAAGAATTCATTTTCTGTCTCTCTGAAAATAGACAGGAAAGTAGACACAGGGATTTTCCCACCTATTCACCATTCTTTTCTGCTTTTGTATTAACACAACTTTCAATTTTCATGTAAACTATATACTCCTTTATTTTCCAGATTATAAAAACCCCAATAGCTTATTTCATACTCTGATAGCTAGGGATTACCATATAGAAGAGTTCTGACCAATGAGAACTGATCAAAAAAGAGTTAAGAAGTTCCTAAAATTCTTTCACGTTCTTGGTACAATTACATCATTCTCTTTCACCCCATCCTCTTCCTCTTTCCTTCCTGGAACAAGAAAGTGACACTTTAAAGGAAAACACAAGGATACTTTCATCTCCAACTCTATGCCAAGTAAAATCTCTGTTCAAATGTATTTTAGCATAAAAAACTTTAACAAACCATTGTTCGGTTTAATTTTTTGCTTCTATAGTGAATCATAATCCTGATTGTAGTAGGATTGACTGAAAATGGTTGTGGTCTTTTCTTTCAATATATAAAGGCAGAAAAGGATTTATGAAAAAATTTTACTATTTAAAAGGGATGACCTCCTTTTATATGGAAATTACGTATTTCTGAAAGCACTAATGTTCTTATAATTCTTCCTAGTGTCACAAAAAATTTAGGATTCCATAAGAGAAAGGTGAAAAAAATGTTAATTTTGTGTGCAAATTATACAGTGTCATCTTGTCTTACCAAGAGAGCACTTTCTTATCTCCAGTAAGAGTCCCATCTATCCATCTCTAGAAACACTTTTGGCTATATGGGTATATAGATTTATTGTTCTTTGCTTGGTTTTCTGGAGAAGAAATTTTTAAAATGATTGACTTATTTGTATATACATATGCATTTACTTCATATTGATTTCAGATAAAATAATAATTTTATCCTATATATTTTCATTAATCTATATTAATTATATGAAATACTGTAACATTTTCATACATATATGTAATACAGTTTTATCATTTCCATCTATGCTATAATCATTCCTTACTCTCTCTTACCTTTCTGTCTTCCTCCCCCTAATCTCCTTCTTTTGTATAATAGTCTCCTTTCTACTTTTATGGTATCTTTTTTTTCCCCAAGATTCCCTAAGATTCCCTCTATTATTTGCCTTTCTGAGTCTGGCTTATTTTACTTAAATTTTTCATTGCCACTTCCATCCTTTTTTTTATGAATGATATGATTTTATTCTTCTTTGTGGACAAATAGTGTTCCAGTGTGTCTGCACACTACATTTTTCTATACCCATTCATCTACCGATAGGCACAAAGGCTGATATAATAAACACAGGAATGCAAATGTGTCTATAGCACATGGAATTTAATTGCTCTGGGTAAATGCTGACGAGTAATATATCTGGATCACATTGTATTTCTATTTTTGGGTTTTAAGGAGACTACACTGATTACCGTAGTGACTCTATGAGTTTCCATTACAACCAAAGTCATGCTGGGGTTACTCTTTCTTTGGATCCTCTTCAGCACTTATTATGTTTTGCATTCTTGATGATAGCTCTTCTGACAGAGTGAGAATTCAAAATAGTTTTGGTTGCATTTCCCTAATGACTAAAGATGTGGAACATTTTTTCAAATACTTATTGGTCACCTGTACTTCTTTTGAGAAATGTTTGTTCAGTTGATTTGTTCACCTATTGACTGGCTTACTTGTTCTTCTGGCATCATTTGAGTTCTTCATATAGAAAAGTGGCTGACAATGATTTTCCCCATTTCAAGAGGTTGTCACTTTGCTGTGGAGGTTGCTTCCTTTTCTGTGCAGAAGTTTTTAAATTTGATGTGATTCCATTCATTAATTCTTGCTATTGTTTCTTGAGCTACTGAAGTCCTGTGCAGGCAGTTGTTTCCTGTATCTATCTTTTGTTGTTTCCTCTATGTTTTCCTCAAACCAGAGTCAAATTTTCAGGTCTTACATTTATGTCTTTGACTCATTTTGTGTTGATGTTTTGATGAGGATCAGAAATGGGAATACATTTTCAATCTTGTACATTTGGATATCCAGTTTTCTAGACACCATTTGTTACAGGTGTTATAACTTTTTCAATATTCCTTTATTCCCCTTGTCAAGAATCACACTGCTGTAGATGCAAGGGTTTATTTCTGGGACCTCCATTTTATTCCATTGGTTAACATGCCTGTTCTCATACAAGTAGCATTCTGTTTTTGTTACTATGACTTCATAATACAATTTGAAATTGGATATCATAATAACTCCAGTATTATTCATTTTGTTCAGGAACTGCTTTGGCTATTAAGCATTTTCTACGTTTCCATATGAATTTTAGGATTGGTTTTTCTAGTTCTATGAAGAATGTAATTTATATTTTTATGAGAGCCACGTTGAATCTGTAGTTTGTTTTGGTAAAAAGTTCATTTTAATAATATTTACTCTTGCCAGGCATGGTGGCGCATTCCTTTAATCCCAGCACTCGGGAGGCTGAAGTAGTAGGAGTGTTGTGAGTTGAAGGCCGGCCTGAGCTACATCGTGCAACCCTGCCTCAAAAAACCAGGGCCAGGAGTTTGGTTCAGTAACTTAAGTGCCTGTCTGACAGGCGTGAGGTTGTGAGTTCAAACCCTGGTGCCGAAAAAAAAAAAAATTTACTCTTCCAATCTATGAACATCAGAGGTCTTTAATCTTCTAGTGCCTTCTTTAATTTTTTCAATGTTTTGTAATTTTCCTCTTAGATATATTTGTTTATGCATTTTAAATTATTGTGCATTTTAAATTATGCATTTTCAGGTATTGTGAATGGGATTGTTTTTCTGATTTTGGTTCTTGGATTGTTCATCACTGTTGACAGCTTCTCTTTATATCAATTTTATCTCATGTTACTTTTCTGAATTTGTTTGTTGGTCATAACTGACATTTGGTAGATTTGTAGGGTCTTGTAAGCATAGAATTATATCATCTACAAACAGGGAAAATTTGACTATTTCCTATTTATAACCTTTTCTTATTTTTTCCTTCTCTAATTGCAGTTGCTAAAAGTTCAAGTACTATATTGATGAATAGTTGGTTAGAGTGTGCACCTTTGTCCTATTCCTGATTTTAGAGGAAATACTTTCAGTTTTGCCCCATTTGGTATGATTCTGACTATGGTTTTGTCACACATAGATCTTCTTGTGTTGTGGTAAAATCCTTCTGTAACTATTTCATTCATTCAGTTTTTTTTTTCCCCATTCAGGGTTTTTATCCTGAAGCAATATTGAATTTCTTTGGAGGACTTTTCTTTGTCTACTGTGATAATCAGGTGACTTTTATTATTGATTCTAATTATATAGTGCACAATTTTATTAATTTATGTATGTTGGAATGAGTTCAATTGTTGAATTCTTTATGCAAGGATCTTATTGAGGATTTTTAAATTTATGTTCATCAAGTATATTGGTCTGCATTTTTCTTTTTCTTTTTTCTTTTGGTTCTGGGGATCAAACTCATAACCTCGCGCCTGCCAGGCTGTACTTTTCTTTTTGTGCTGTTGCTGTGTCCTTTTCTACCTTTTGCATCAAGATGAAACTGGTTTCATAAAATGAGTTTGGTAGGACTCATTCCCTTTCTATTTCATGGAATAGTTTGAGGAACTTCAGTATTATTTCTTTAAAATTCTGGTAAAATCCAGCAGTGACTGCATCTTGGACTGAGCTCTTCTTGTTGGGTGATTTTATTACTGTTGTAATTATAGAGCTCATTATTTACCTGTTTAGATTTTTGATAAGCTTGTTTCAATTTTGGGAAGCCATATCTGTCTAGAAATTTGTCCATGTTATAAAGATTTTATAATATATTAGAATATGTTTTTTCAAAATATTGCCTAATTATTCTTTGGATTTCAATGGTATCTGTAACAATATTCTTCTTTTCATACCTACTTTTACTAATTTTGGTATTTCTTCTTTCTTTTGGTAAGTTTGGCTAAGGGTTTATCCATCTTGTTTTTACCTTCAGAGAACTAACTCTTTGTTTCATCAGTTCTTTGTCTTGATTATTCTTTTTGGTATCTGTTTTAGTCATACTCTCTGCATTGCTGGGATAGGATACCTGACACCCACAATTTAAAGGAGGACAGATTTATTTTGACTCCTAGTTTGTAGAGGTTTCAATTCATAGTTCCCTGGGCTCCAAGGCAGGTAAGCATGGGAGACAGGCATGGCAGAGGAGAGCTGCTCATGGCATGGTTGCAGGGAAGCAGGATATGAAGGGAGGTCCAGAGAAGAGTTAAACCATTCTAGGTCAAGCCCTTAGAGACCCACCTTTTCTGACCAGATCCAACGTTCTAACAGCAAGTCAGCTATTGTCTTAGTTACTTTTCTTGTTGCTGGGACAAAATACCAGAGTCCTAAAATAAAAGGAGGAAACGTTTATTTGATACGAGGCAAGTGATATGAGGCAATTAAATTGAGCTAAAATGTGCAAAATTGGTACAAAAGGGAGGAGAAAGGAAAATAATCTTTGAATAAATAATCACTAGATATCTCTAAATTTCATGAAAGCTTTCACTGACTCAAGAGACTCAGCAAGCCCTGAACAGGTGGCCCAGGACTTCGAGAGTCAAGCATAGTATGTGACCCAGCCAAGAGTTTGGGGACACACTGTGGCAGCCAGGAAAGCTATGCATGGGCTCCACATAGGGATACTTTGAGTCAATGAGCTGGGAGACAATGAGATGCAAAAGTAATGTGACATTGTAGACAAGAAAATGTCATGAACTCCTGCTACCCGTTAACCACCGCCAGAGAAATACATTAATCTGTTGTCAGGAGAATGAATTGATGCCATATAATGACATAAAGGACAACACGTGTGGAGTACCTCTTAATGCTTCCATGAATCATGATAAACTTCCAGTTTCCCAGGAGTTTCCCAGAATTTCTTTCTTTGTATAGTACCAGATTAAAGTAGCCAGAAAGGAACAACTATGAGATATGGAAGACAAAAGTGAAATGGCCATTGCTCTCTGGAGGTTATGACAGTGAAATATGACATACACAGAAACGTCCTGCATGTTCCTGTTTGTACCTCATGTCCAGTTCTTCCTGTCACCCACCGTGTTGAACAAGCACCATCACCTGCCTGGTAATAGTTCCTAGAAATGGTGGCTGTGGAAAGATAGTAGCTTCCTGAGATTTCTCTGTGAACTGCTCTTTAACCATACTTGAGTAGTTAAAGATGCTTCAAAGACTGGCTAGGGACACCTTCTGGGACCTTCACTTCCATGTCTCCTTTCACAATTGAGACCAGTTCTCACAGTGAAGATTCTGTGCCGTTGAATTCACAGAGATTCTGTTTCATGGACTGTTCATTGAGTGTTAAACCAAAGAAATATAAAATGAATCTAATAGGAAATTTTTCTATCTTTAACAAACATGCATTTATCTTCTCAAATGGGAAGGAGACCAAGAGATGGGGTGGAGGGGATGGAAAGGGAATTAAAAAAGCAATTAAGATGTGTTAGGTACATGTACCAATTCCACACAAGGAATGTAAACACTGTGTACTCCAAACATGTACTGATAAAAGTTGTAAAGTGTAGTGTTCAGGTACCTATTAGATGAAGGAACAATAAGAAATTCTAACCAGGGTAAGTGTATCCCTTCAAAATATGTTTTTAGCAACATGAGTTGTAGGAGAAAACAGGCAGAGAAAAGTGATAATGTCTATGGTCTCCTGTATTTTTACTGGATGTGAGGAAATAAATTAATCCACATGTGAGAATCCAGATTAATGTATTTTTCAATACAGATACTTATGAAAAGAAACTGTCTGCATTATAATTTATTCTCAGTTTTAAAAATATCAATCTAATTCTTCATTATCACAATAAAGATATTAAGAGAATGAAGTCACATGCTCACAAATTCCTGACAGGATGACTGAGTAGTCTGTATTAACAAAAAGAGATTTTTTGGCTTAGCTTAGTCTATGTAAATAAGAACGTGATTATACTCTGACAACTTGCCGTTTTATTTTTCCCTAACAAAACTGTATGATTGTGTGGTGACAGCAGTGTCATACATTTCCAGTTATTCTGCATGAAGCTTATCAATAAAAAACAAAAGAAAACAAAACAAAATGAACAAGGAAGAGGGCCAAGGTCTCAGCAGTATCTCGCTCATAACAACACTGCCAATGTGACTTCACAGCATTCTCTGTTCAGGGACACCCGCTCTGGTATCACTGTGGAAGACCCCTAATGTGGAACTGGGCAGTCAGTAAATTCTATGTGTTCACCTTCTGCTCTGCTGAGAGCTCAAAGCACTCACTATCATTCTACCTCCAAAAAAGGAGCCTCCTGCTTTGGTGTGGCTGAGCCATTATCAGTTCTTACAATGATATCATTCTCAGGACAAAAAAAATTCCTTTTTATTCTACTTGTTCTCTGACATGATTTAGGATCACTTTTTGACACATACTTTACAGTGGCAGGACCGCCCCCTGTTCCATTACTGATATCCCTGGAGGAGCAGAATCTCCTGAGCAGTTCCTCAGCCCAAATAGCAGTGTCTGGCCTTCACTGGTAGCAGGTACTAACACAAATTTTCCAGATTGAGTTTTAGGAATCACAGAAACATTTTCAGAAATTTTCTCCTTTCAACTAAAGGGGGCAGCACTTCCTTTCCTAAACATATATAACTTGAGATGAAAAGAGGGCTGTTCATTGGTGAAATGAAAGGTCTGTGTGTATGGAAACGATTTCAGAGGAAGTTGAAGTCAGACTTGCAATCTCCTGGGTAGGAGATAGGACCACTCGGGACTTCACGGAAGCCATGGCCAAGGTCCTGGGAGCCTTAGTGTTGGTTCTGTGGCTTCAGGCAGACTGTGAGTTGTATAGGGGTTATTTGAATATGTAAGGAAAACTCTAAGCACTACATACAGGAGGGGACATAAGATATTGGGGAGTTATGTTTTATGTTTAAACTCCTGATGGTTTTCTGTAGGGACATCAAGAATAAAATTTTAAATCTGTCACTTTCTTTCTAAACAGGGGTAAATAGTCAACAGAAGAATGACGGCCAGCAGGTTATGCAAAATTCTCCAGCGCTGACTGTCCAGGAAGGAAATATTTCTATTCTGAATTGTGACTATAATAATAATTTGTTTGTCTATTTTGTATGGTACAAACAATACCCTGCCGAAGGTCCCACATTCCTGATATCTATACGTTCACCTGCGGAAAACAGTAAAAATGGAAGATTCACCGTCCTCCTCAACAAAGCTGCCAAGCACCTCTCTCTGCACATTGCACCTTCCCAGCTTGAAGACTCAGCTACATACCTCTGCGCAGCAAGTACACAGTGCTTCACAGGGACGTGCGGCCTGTACCCAAACCTGCAGCTGGGGGCCAAGCCAACCCTGCTTTAGGATTTCAGAAATGGAGGCACCAAACTTGTCTCACCTACTTTAAAGCATATGAGAGAGAATGCTTTAAAGTAGGTGAGACAAGCTGAGCTTAAAGGAAGGGTTTGCAGATGAATTGGGAAAGGTTCCAGACAATCAGCGTATCAGGAAGTCTAACTTCTCTCCTTTCCTACTTTCAGAGGAGAGGGTGCTGGTTGAGCCAAAGTACGAATCTCTAGGTATCCCTTGTTTTCACTCCTGGAATAAGGAAGGGTACCCTGTTGTCCTGTGCCCAAGGAGAAGGAAATGAGTGTCTGAAATGGAAAAACAAAGGTGCGCTCTACTACTGCAAGTTCTTCTGGTTCTTTTTTTTGCAATTTCCAGAGTGCTGACAATCACGGGTCTCAAATTTGTAGCACAGTTGGAAAAATTAAACTAGAATTTACCTGTTTTGTTACCTTAAATTTTGTTTGATTGGACTTATTCCTGGTTTATTTGGTTTGTGCTTGGCGTGCAATTTAGTCTTTAAATCTGAAAGTGTCTTTGTACTTGGTTTTCACTTTAGCCCTTAATTGATCATTTTATTAATTTTACATTCTCTTCTATGATTGATAAATTCTAATTTTATTTCTCTTACAACATTTTGGGCTTTCTATACACTCAGATTTTTAAAGTTTCTTCTCTTGATTAGCCTGAAATCCTTTGCCATCTCTCATTGCAATTGTGTAACATATTGCTGCTATTATGAAATATATATACCTATATTAATAATCTATAATCTATATTAATAAATAAAAGACATGGATATGCTACAATAATTTGGTCCGAATGGAGTAAAGTAATAATCTAATAAGCTTTAACATATATTTTATTATATGCTTATAAATTTACTATGAATATACTGTATTTCATTTTTTCTGTATTTGTATTTTATTCATTATATAACATTATCTTTTACAAATTCAGTTTTGTCATGCTAACTGAAAACTGTACTAAGCACTACTGGTTTAAAGAGACAAAATTTGTTGTAGTGTCATCTTCTTTTTCTCGCCTCAAAATGAGAACATTTTACTAGCAATATTTTATAGATACATATTTGTTTAAGTTCATAAAGATGTTAAAATATATTGCAAATTACATACCCATGGGTATTATCTCTTTCTTCTAAATTAAAGTAAGTCCTTAGACATTATTTTAGCAAACTCTTTCTTAATATTTTTGTGAAAGTATCTTGAATTCTTTTTCTTTATGAAAATTTCACTAAATTTTAGATTTGTCCATATTGTGTAAAGATACTTTGAAGATTATATTTCATTTTTTCATAGATTGTTTTGCTGCTCCCAAAAATAGTTTCTAGTTGGTGTTTCTGCATATGATTATTGACTTTGATTTTTTTCTTTTCTTTGTGTATATGTACCATAGTTTCTTTAAACACTCATCAGTTGATGGACACTGATTATTGCTATTTCTTGGTTCGCATGGATAATGCTATCCACAAACATGTGACTACACATATTTTTGACACACTGATATCATTTTCATTGGATATATGCCCAGTAGTGGTGTTAGTGTATCACATAGTAGGTGTATTTTCAATTTTTTAAAGGAACTTCCATGCCCTTTTCTGTAACAAATGTACTAAATATACTTTCCTACCAATAATGTGCAAAGGTTCTTTTTCCTCCACATCTTCAGTACTGTTTCTCTTTTGTATTTTTGTAACAACTTTTTTTTTTTTTGGATAGCAGATAAAGTTGTTTTAGGGGGACATTTAGTTTGCCTCCAAGTTCTAACTACTACTAATAGAAATGTTACAAATATTGTTGTCCATTTATTTAGAGGAAATGAGCCTTCATTTCCACTATGCATGGTGGAATTGTCCAAGAGTGGAATTCTGGGTCATAAGATGCACATATTTACCTTTGATGCATACTAACATGCATTTCCCATAGTAGTTGGAACAATCCATAATTTCCACACTAACCTGTGAGTACTTGCAACTGTTAGACACTGAAATTTTGGCCTTTCTGATGGAGTGTTGCTGTTCGTGGTTTTAATTTATTTATTCTTCATGAATAGTGATATGAGAAAGTTCTTTTGCATGTTTGTTCACTGTTTAGTTATCATCTTTGATTCTTTTTTTATTAGGTTGCTCTCATTGATTTTTACAATGCTTTAGATACTAATTCTTTCAGATAAGAGTGTTGGGAACATCATGCCCAGTCTGAGTTTTGCTTTTTATTCTCTCTGACCTTTATCCTGGAATTTCAATGATATATTTAGTTGTTTGTATATCACAGTTCTCGACGCTCTCTTTAGAGTGTGTGTGTCTGTGTGTGTTTGTGTGTTTTGAAAGAATTCCTATTGACCTATCTTCATGACCATTGGGTCTTTCTTTGGTTGAGTCTATTTGCTAAAAAGCCCAGATTCTTTATTATTCAGTTCTAGAATTCATGTTGGTTGGCCTTTTTATTTGTTGAATAATTTTCTGAAAGCATATAAATTATTAGGGTATAATTATCTACTATACGAACAATGTTGTAGAGCACATCTCTAGAACTTCTTCACTTTTCCCAAGTGAACATTATGCTCATTAATTAATAACTCCTTTTTTCTCCCACCCCTGCCCCTGGTAACTACCATTCCACAGTTTATTTGTATTTGAGTATTTTAAATAGCTCATATGGATGGAATTATGCAGTGTTTATCTTTCTGTGGCTGTCTTATTTCATTTGACATGATGCCCTGAAAGTTCATTCATGTGGCCCCATATTAGACTAGTTCCTTTTTTAAGATGAAATTGTGTTGTATTTTGTGCACACACTTCATTTTCTTTGTCCGTTCATCTGTTGATAGACACTTAACCTGTTTCTATGTCTCGTTTATTGTGACTGGTGACATAATGAACATGAGAGTGTGACTATCTCTTTGAGATGCTGATTTCAATAATTTTGGATAAGTAAAATTGTATTATATTTCATTGTGCTATGAACAAATTGAATTTTTAACTATTGAAGCTTTTGTGGCATCCTTGCATTGAGTAAATCTATCAATGCCATGTGTTCCAACTACACACGCTCACTACACTTCTTTGTATCACGTTTTCATAATTCTAACATTTCAAACATTTTCATTATTATTATCTCCTTTATGGTGATCAGTGATTTTTGATGTTACTGTTGTAATTGTCTGAGGAACCATGAACTGTAGCCATATAAGATGGTGAACTTAACCCATAAGTGGATGTGCTCTGACTGCTCTAGTGACCAGCATTTTCTATGTCTCTGTCTTTCTCTGGTCTCCTTATTGCTTGTCACTCTACTATGTTGATGTTAGGTCAGTGAAAAGCCTTTCAGTGGCTTCTAATTGTTAAAGTGAAAGAAAGAGTTGAAAGTCTCTAATGACAAATCAAAAGGTAGATTTTCCATGCCAAAAATCAAGACAGGACAAAACTAGGTCATCCTCTCGCATCAGTTAGCCATGTTGTGAATGTAAAGAAAAAGGTCTTGAAGGAAATTTAAAGTGAAACTCCAATGAACTGAATGCTAAAGCAGAAAAGTCTTTTTCTGATACAGAGAAAGACAAAGTGGTTTGAATAGAAGATCAAAATGGCCACATTTCCTAATATAAAGATTAATCTAAAGCAAGACCTGAACTTTCTTCTGTCTGCAAAGCTTGAAAAAAAGGCAAAGAAGCTTCAAATGAAAACATCGAAGCTACCAGAGTTTGGTTCACTAGATTTAATGAAATGAGCCATCTCTATATATCAAAGCACAAGATGAAACAATAGCAAGTGCTGACCCAGAAGCTGCAACAAATTATCCAGAAGATCTAGATACCACAACCAGCTCCATTAAACAACAGAGTATTCAGCATGTTCAAAATAATCCTATGTTGGAAGAATGTGCTACTGGACATTCACTAATAAAAAGAATCTAATAATTGGCTCCAATGATTTAAACAATAGGCTCTCTCCTCTTTGGGACTAATGCAGCTAGTACTTTTAGGATGAATCTAATCCTCATCATGTTTGTTTGTTTGTTTGTTTGAGACAGGGTCTCTCTATGGTGCAGGTTGATCTCAAGTTCACTTTGTAGCCCAGGCTGGTTTTGAATTTGCAGTGAAGCTCCTGCCTTAGCCTCCTGAGTGCTAGGATTACAGGCATGTCCCACCACGTCCAGATTCTCATTGTTTTTTGTAGTATCTGGGCTGTGCTATGTATTTTTAGCTTGATGTAGTCTCATCTTTCTGTAATTTCTTTTGTTGTTTATGCTTTGGGGATTAAGGTTTTTACAAGTAAATAAAATGTTTTATTCAAGGCTAATGGTGCAGAACTTTGCTCTGTTTTCTTTTATTCATTTTATAATTTCAGATCTTGTATTTAAGTATTTCATCTATTTTGAGTCAATTTTTGATGATGTGGGATCAGAGTATACTTTCACTCTTCTTTATATGGATATCTATTTTCCAACACCATTCGCTGCCAGGAATTTTCTTTCTCCATTGTGTATTCTTGGCAGTTTAGTTGCAAATCAGTTGATGATAGCATTGAGAATATTAAAAAATGTTATCATAACAAATTAAAAAGCTTCTGCACAGCAAAAGGAAATAACCAACAGAGTGAAAAGAAAACCTTCAGAATGGGAAAAAGATTTTGACAGCTATTCCTCAGAGAGAGGACCAATATATAGAACACATAAAGAGCCAAGTGTGGGGGCATACGCTTATATTATAATCCCAGCACTGGAGAGAGGGAGGCGGGAGGACTGCCGCAGGTTCCAGACTAGTTTGGGCTGTGTAGTAAGTTCAAGGGAAGCCTAGACTACACAACAAGACCCTGTATCAAAAATAAATAAATGAATGAATAAATAAATACCTACATAAATAATATATAAAGGCCTTAAAATTAGTACTGCAAACACAAACTAATAAAAATATATAAATAAACTTCAAACTGTGTGAATTTCTTTGGTGGCCTTTTGTTATTCTGTTTCATTGGAAAAAGAATATGCATTTGTCCATGCCAATACCATAGTGTTTTAATTACTGTAGCTTGATAATAAATTTTAAAATAAGGACACATAATTATTCTAGCTTTTTTCTTAAGATTGATTTGGCTAATTGTGGTTTTTATAGTTTCATATGACTATACTTTTTCCCCTCTTTCTGTACAAGTGCCAATGTGATTTTGACAGGGATTACATTAAATCTGCATAGCACTTTGGGTAGCATGAACATTTCAACCATGCTATCTTCCAATCCATGACCACAGGATGTCCTTGCATTTATTCATGTCTCCCTTAATTTTTTAAATAAATGTGTTGTAGTTCTCAGTATATAAATCTTTCACCTTCTTGGTTAAGATTTTAAGAGGGATTGTTTACATAATTTTCTTTTCAGATATTTCAGTGTTCATGTATGGAAATGTTGCAGATTTTTTAAAATTTTATTTTAAGCAGAATAAAACCAAGCTAAATAACACAGAATAATGCCAGTCAAAACAAGACAGTGAAATTGATACAGGTCTTCAAAGCAGGATAATAGGAAATCAACAATGGCCAACATAATGCCTCTTGTTATCTTTAAAATTGTTGCCCATACCATCAGACATAATAAAAACAAACAAAAAGAATAAAACCAATCAAAACAGAACATTGAATAAAACAAAACAATAAAAAGGAACAGAATAAAACAAAATGGTGAGAATAATATTGGATTTCAAAAGCAAGACACAAGGAAATCCCCTATAGTTGCTATACTGCATATTGTTATTCTCCAAATAGATGCTGAGACTACCAGCTTTAGACATGCAAAGTCAATCAAATGATACAAGCTTTAAGTTGTTTTTGTGCCTCACTTGCTATCAACTCAGCCTCTGTTCCTCTGAATCAGCTGGTTGCTTTACTGGGTTGCAGAGGATTTCTTGTCTCCCAGTCTGCATGCCAGCTGCCTCACAGGAAAGGCAAATTGGCTTCTGTTTTTTCTCCTCAGTCCTGCATGGCTGCGTCTGGCTTACAGGAGGGGCAAATCGGCTTCTTGTTTGTTTTCTTGGGCCCGGCATGACTGCCACTATCTCATGGGAAGGGTGAACTGGCTTCTTGTTTCTCCTCACAGGCTCCATGATGGCTGCTGGCTAATGGGAAGGACAAACTGGCTTGTTTCTATTACTGGTTTTTGTATGTTGGTTTTTGTATCTTGAAAGACAACTATGAGCAATGATATGCAAATCAACTGGGTAACCTAGAGAAATGGATAAGTTCAAGAAAACATACAACCAGCCAGGTGTGGTGGTGAACAACTTAAATCCCAGCACTCAAGAGGCTGAGATAGGGGGAGCAGTGTGAGTTCAAGGCGGCTTGGGCTACAACGTGAGTGCAAGGCCAGCCTGAGCTACATAGTGCGACCCTGCCTCAGAATACTAGGGCTGGGAGTTTGGCTCAGTGGCTTAAACGCCCATCTGGCAGGCAAAAAGTTGTACGTTCGATCCCCGGTGCCACAAAAAACAAACAAACAAACAAAAGAAAGAAAACATACAACCTATAAAAATTGTCATGAAGAAAGAAAAATGAAAAGTTAAGAAACAAATAAAAAAATGAAGTCACGAAGGAAAAAAATGAAGAATAAGCAAACCTTCAACTGTAGTAATATCTCAGTTTACAAACAGCTCTGTTCATGAACAATTCAGTTTGTGAATGAAAGTGTTCAGCCAAATTGTGCTTCTGTTCACCAACTCTGCACTGGTGACCAACATGACCATGGCCATCTTCCCCTCTCTGACATGTGGTCTTGGCTTCCTCTAGTTGAAATTGTGGTTGCAGACAGACTGTGCACATTTAATTTGTTCCCTGATTCCAGAACTGTAACAAACAGTGTGTTGAATCTCTTAAATCATAACATGGTTTCTCATTTCCGAAGGATTATGTAGCACAGGAAAAATCAAGTGACATTAGACAGATTTTTCATCAAAATTAACCCTGCAGCTAAAGACAAAGAAGAAAGGAAACTACCCAGGGAGCTCTCCCTAGTGTCTATGGTGGGAGACTTCCCCTACAAATGATAGCTTTCTCTCTACTCACCTCTTGTCCTCCATGCCAGAAGTTTCCTCAAGCAAGGTTAGTGATCTCTCTCTTCATAGTGTACTGCACTTTGATTCTTATTTTTTTCTGGTTAAAGATGTTCATATGGTTCAGAGAACACTGACCTTATTTACATGGAAACTTACCGGAAAATATGATTTGGTTTGCAACCAAAATCATTTTGCAACCATATCCATAGGAGTCACAATGGATTAACCTTATTTACATTGAACCATATGGGGAAATCTGATTTTGTTTGAACCAGCTCAGTTTATGATCAGAATTGTGGAGTGAATTAAGTTCATGAACCAAGCTGCCACTGTACTACAGAGATTTAATCAGTAATTAGAAGTCTTCAATTTTGAGGGCCTGGGAGTTTGGCTCAGTGGCTTACGTGTCTGCCTGACAGCTGTGAGGTTGTGAGTTTGATCCCTGGTGGAAAAAAAAAAAAAAGTCTTCCATTTTGCATCAAAAAAAGATAAAAGCCCAGGATCAAATGGCTTCCTCGGTGATTGTTTCTCTCAGACATTTAAAGAATTGATGCTAATCCTTTTCAAATTAATCTAAGAAGTTAAAAATGAGGACATACCTCCAAATCATTTTATGAAGCTAATATCTCCAGAGTGTCAAAGACAAACAAATCCACCGTAAGAAGAGTAAAACCTACAGGCCAATAATACATAATGAATAAAGATAGAAAAATCAACAAAAAATTCTAACAAACTAAATCGAACATCACATTGGAAAGAAATTATACACCATATTCAAATAGGATTTACCCCTGGGATACACGGATGGTTTAACATACATGAATAAACAAATGTAACATATCAGAATACAAAAAAAAAGTAAAAATCATGTAATTGTCTCATCATATAAAGAAAAAGAAATAGACAAAACTCCACTTTCTTTTATGATAAAACTCTCACCAGAAAGGGAATAGAAGAAAAGAACTCAACATATTAAAGGTCATATATGAAAAGCTCTTAACATCAGGCTCATAGGTGAAAAATTGAAAACTTTTCCTCTTAGACCAAGAACGCGAGAAGGATATTCACTTTCATCAATTCTAGTCAACTGTTAGAAGCCTTAAACAATGCTACCAGATAAGAAAAAGATACAAAAATTTCAATTAAAAAAAACAGGAGTAAATTGATCACTGTTTGCAGATAGCATGATTTTATATAAAAGATAATGCAAAGGCTTGATAAAGACATATTTGGTTGTTTAAAAATGTTTCAATTTCTCTGTAGCAATTTCCAATAATATTTAATCCTATCGCACTTTTTTCTTGCAAATACTTTAAAGTATTTCTAATGTCTGACTAGCCTGAAATCATGTCAGATAATTGTGGCATTTGATCTATCAATCTGCTTTTTCTTAAATTAATAAACTTTTTTTGAAGTAGAATTTTTGAGTTACAGTAAAATAAAAGAGTGGGCCAAGGATTTAGCTCAGCAGTGTAAGCACCTGCCTGGCAAGTGCAACGTCATGAGTTCGATCCCCAGTACCAAAAAAAAAAAAAAAAGAAAAGAAAAGAGTGCAAAGATGTCATATTTACTCCATTCACATAAATTCCTCTAGTTCCCCTGATTGCTAACATATCACTTGTCATATTTGTGAGAATTAATGAATCAATATTAATACATTACAACTAAAGTCAATATTTCATTCAAATTTCCTTAATTTTTACCTAATGTCCCTTTTCTTTTCCAAGATCATATTGCTTTTAGCTATCATGTCTCCTTAGGCTGCTCTTTGCACTAGCAGTTTTGACAGCATTGAAGAATATAACTCAGATTCACTGTAATATGTCTTTCTAGTGAAATTTATCTGATGCTTTGTTTAATGTTTAGACTGAGATTATGGTTTCGCAGAAGTAGAGAGCTATTTTTGTCACACATATCAAGAGTACATGTTGTCAGTATGATTTAAGACTTTTGATGTTGAAGTTGGTCGTTTGGCTAAAATACAGTCTTCTCAGATTCTCCTTTTAAAGGTACTCCCCCAGCTTATTACATACTGTACTCTATGGAAAAAAGCTGTATTTACACTTAAGCAGTAGGGACGTATGCAGCTCCATCTTGAAGGTGGAGTATGTAGGAGTAGGAATTTTCTATAGGAGAAATTTATTTGTTCTATTTTCTCCCATTTATTAATTTAATCAGTCATTTAATTTGTAATACTATGAACTTCTTTCTTTCTTTCTTTCTTTCTTTCTTTCTTTCTTTCTTTCTTTCTTTCTTTCTCATACTTATCGAGCTTTGGCCATTGAGGTTCATTGCATCTGACTTCAGAACCCCTGTGACATGCACCTATCAGTGTCTATGTGAGTCAGTGGGTGGGCAGGTGTGCATACACATGTGCTCGTTATTAATACCTTTTTACTCTATGATACCACAAATTCTGGTGGCCTACTTTATATATTTTCAGCCCCAGTTTCTGGCCATTTTTCCAAGGCCATTTGTTTCTTTTAGTAGAGGATTGTGCTGTGTTAGGCACAAAGTTATGGGCCTTGGTGTATTTTTTTTTTTTACATTTATTGGGCCCACTCATTTTAAGCTCTTTCAGCTGACAGATGTGTTGGCAAAGAAGCCTATGTGTGAATACTGACTTGTGTATATTCATATACTTGTAAATAATTATATGTGTAACATAATCATTTGTATCTATGTTCGGTTAAACCTCACTTCTTACTGATATACACAAATTTAAATCATTACCACACAGAGAAATCTGGCTCCTGCCAGTCACTTAGATAATAATTTATTTGCAGGAAATGTGTATAGCAGCATCAGAATTATTAACTTGTTCCCCCATGGGAAACAGTTTTATCATCTAGAATACACTGATCATGTATTCTCAGTTTCCTTTGCCTTTAGATTTATAAACTCCACTCATTTTTAAAAATTATTTACTTCAGCATCTCTTCATTGCTTCACTCTATGAATTCTTAAAATTGTATGTGAATCTAAAATTAGTAACTCTCAAATTTCTAATAAATCTCCATCAGACAAAGGAAGAAGCAAGGAAATTGCCAATATTAATAGCAAAAAATGTCTAAATTTTATTGAAAATCTATACTATCACCTGTTCTATGTGCATAAATTTAATTCTCCAACAACTCTAATGTATCTGTTAGAATAATACATATTTTAGAAGAGGAAACTTTTTGGAGACCACTACAAAGCAGCTCAGAGCCAGATTTAAAATTAACTAATTAGCTTTCTATGTTTATCTGTGAGTCTGTCCTAGGCCTAGGCCCCTTGCCTGGTGATGGGAGCTGATTCATAGTAACTGACCTTCTATGAATCACTGGTCCTGCCTGAGGCCTATAGTGGCCTGTGATGCCAGAGGCACCTCAAAGAGTAAGATAAGGCCACAGCTGAGGACGCCTGGCTCTAACTCAATTAAGTAAACAGAGATTGCAGCTGCGGGCATCTCACACCTGCAGGCATCTCATTCCCATCATAAATGTCATCATGGAGATAAGATGCTTCTCCTAAATTGGCATAATTGACTACTTGGAAAAGTCTTTGAAGTGACTCATTTCCCGTGCTTTCCTCAGTAACCCCTCTCTTTGTTTGGGATGGAAATAAATACAGGCTGCACAGAGAAGCTCTTTGTCTTAGATCTTGCCATAGCCTCAGGGTCAAGATCTCTGCAGAGGGTTTTGATCCTCCTGGAGTCCTAAAATCATACCACTTGTCTCATTCGTTTACGCTTTCACCATACATTTTTTCAGGAGATTGGGGATCTAGGCCAGGTCCCTGATAGAAACTGGTTTTGGGAATTAAATAACTTTCTCATGATCACTAACTTGGTGAGAAAACAGAGTTCATACTCAAACATCCTAGAGGCAAGAGTCACCCCCATCCCCCACTATCAACTTCCATACCTTCCAACAGAAGCTGTCAACCAGGCATGAACACATTTGTAAAGGTATCAACTCCCGTGTTTATGATTCTTAACACATATTTCTTCATCACTGAACCACAGAAGGGCTTGCTTATCAGACACTTTCTCTCTCTCCCTTTCTCTCTCTCTCTCTCTCTCTCTCTCTCTCTCTCTCTCTGTCTCTCTCTCTGATTTTCTTTGTATGTACATATATTTGCAGAAGAATCTCAGGAACTTGCTCCTCAGAGGGTAATTTTCTGAATTCGAAGAATTTTCAGAGTTAGAGGAAACTGAAGAAAATGTTCAGGAATCACGGGAAAGTTTCTGCAAACCACATTACGGGTAACCTTCTGTGGACAGCCACTCAGGAGGTGCTGAAGATGCTTCTGAATAGAACAGGGTTGATGTACAGATTTGCTCAGCCTGGCTTGTTGAGGGGTCCTCATGGAGATGATGTAACTACAAGGTGAAACCTATAGATAGACCAGTTCTCTCACTCTATTCCATCTTCCTGAACATGAATTTAAAGCTGTGAACTCAAGCTGGATTAAATTCTTTGATCCCTCCATATCCAGAAACAAGAGAGTACCAGTCTCACGTGTGGTGTTTCTTCTACTTCCTATTAGTGCTCACATTGGTTGAGGTAGGGAAAATTCCAAGATCCTATTTACAGTGCATGTAAATAAGAATGAAAAGCAGATATGAAATTAAACTCTACACATATCCATAGTGTGTATTGTGGTTGGTGCCTATATAGCTTAGGTTCTTAATTCAGATTCAGCTACTTTACTGTGGGCAGCAGTTGCTTCCAGGCCTGCTGCATCTGTACTCAAACTCAAAGCTGCAGCCAAAGACACAAGCTAAAGTGCAGAGCGTATGACAGATGTTGCTGTCTTCTGAAAGGGGGTACAGAAAGTCAGACTTGAATCATTTCATTTCACTTTCAAAAAATATGAAATGCATGTGAATAATGAATCTAGCTACTATATATCTCTGTTTTTAACAAAACTGCTTATAATATCTTAAGATACTAAACCAGATTTTCTAATTTTTAGTCACATTTAATCTGATTTATAAATTACTCAAATGCAGTTATTTAAATTTCAGTTACAATGGACATTTTTCACTTTAATTGCTGCTATCCTATATCATGCCTATTCATAACAGGATGCCATATGTAGGGAATAGATTGATGTCTCACCTACACTTCAAAGGCTGCACTGTTTTCCATCAGAAAATGAAATTCTACATACAATTTTTGTTTTATTTTTTAAGTATATTATGTGTAGTACATAATGTTTACATTCCTGTGGGAAGTTCGTATATGTACATTACACATTTTAATTCTTTTATTTCATCCCTTATCCCTTCTCTTTCCCCCTTCCACTCATATCTTGGTCCCTAGCCTTTTTTCCTGCACATGTTTGGAATACATAAAGTGTACATTCCTTGTGTGGAGTTTCTACATATACATAATAAATCCCAAATTCCATTTTTATCCCTTCCTCCTATTCTCCCTCCCTCTCTCCTTCCTTTGATCATGTTCCCCTTTGAAAAAAATCTACCTCCCTACTTCCTATTATCTATCTTTTATTTTGTTCTTTATTTTCACTGTGAGTTTCTCACAGAAGAGAAACCATGTGATATTTAAACTTGCATGTGTCATTTATTTCACTTAACTTTATAATTTCAAAATACATCCATTTTAATACAAATGACTCAGATTTATCTTTATGGCAAAATAGTACTTCACTGTGTGCAAATAGTACACTTTCTTTATCCATTTGTTATGGTCTGTATCTAGATGACCTCCCCACCACCAAAAGCCTCATACAGTCTAAGGTGGGGTTTCTCAGAGGTGGCTGGGTCTAGGTTTTGTGATGCTGGGATTAAGGGTGTGATGCTGGGGTTAAGGGTGCATAATTACTAAATTAATTCAATGATTGGTTTAGCACAGTTCTAGGTGTGGGTAATGAGAAGGTCCACCCTGGGTGTGGGTGGCATCACCCAAAATCCTGGTAGCCTGGATGGAATAAAAGGGAGAGGGAGATTCCTGCTGATGTTTTGCTGTTTTGCTACTTGCTGCCTTCTGCTTGCCATAAACTGCTTCTTCTCTGCAGTGCTCCTCTGCCACACCAGTCTGCTGTGCCACTCAAATACGGACTGAAATTTCTACAAAGTATGAGCTACAACAAAGCTTTCCTCCTTTAATTTTGGGTGTTGGATATTTTGTCTCATCAGTGAAAAAAGCAAGACACAATTCATCTGCTGACCACTGAGCAAGGTAGAAAAGAGAGGGTGAGAGGAAAGAAAAAGTTGAGCATCTTATTTCAGGACTGTCTAATGGAACCATAGACAGTATCTCATCTTAAAGGAAATCTTCTATTACAGTTGAGCCCAGGGCAAAGGAAATGGAAATCAACTGAAAATTTCTTTTGTGTTAATGAAATATATATATATATATATATATATATATATATATATATCATTAGAAGGAAAACCAGAAATCTAAGATAATCAGAAAAGAGAAATTACACAAATTTCTCTGTGCTCCACACCATACCAATTTTCTGTCTGATACACTTGCTGCCCAATATCTAGTAATTATAGGTGGAGTTTCACATAAAATTGAATAGTAATGAACTCCAGGCTTAGAGGAAGACAAATTTTCCTAGAGACAGAGCGGCCAAAATGTAATTTCTCAGGGTATTGTGAGCATTGACAGTCTTTGTCTTCTGTGGTAGGGACAGTAACTAGTAGTGATGCTGAGTAATATTGCTTTTACAAAATCTTACACTATGCAAATAAATAATGTGCTTAGAACGGCCTTTGAACATAGGAAGAAACCATCAAAAGTGGTTTCAAAAGTGGAATTCAAAAATCGAGAAAATATCACAGAATACTAACTACACAAAGTGACTGAAAATAAATTAATCATAAAGTACTATGGTAGGGAACTCAACTTTGAGATTTGACACCACAGGAAGGATGCATATCAAAAATACCTAAAGTATGGGACCTTTAATTCTAGATTTTTGAGGAATCTCCACACTGATTTCCACAGTAGGTGTAACAGTCTACTCTCCCACCAACAGTGGACAGGGGTTCCTTTCTCCCCACAACCCTGTAGCGTTAGTTATTAGTTTATTTTTTGATGATAGACATTCTTTCTGTGGTGAGATGGAATCTCAGTGTTGTTTTAATTTGCATCTATTGAATGCCCAGTGATGTTGTACATTTTTTAATATATTTATTTGCCATTTGTAAGTCTTCATCTGGGAAGTGTGTATTCATCTCAGATGCCCACTTTTGGAATGGGTCTTGAAATTTAGGGATCTGAGTTTTTTTCAATTCTTTATGTTCTAGATAAAAGTCCTTTGAGATCAGTTGGCTAAAATTTTTTCCCAATCTGTGGGCTATTGTTTCACTCTGTTGATTTCTCTTACTGCGTAAAAGTTTTTAATAAGGTGAGGTTCCAGTTAATGATTTTTTGGAGTACTTCCCATGAAGTTTGGCTTTTGTTCATGAACTCTGTATCAACATCTATGTTTTCAAGATTTCTACCTACTTTCTCTTCCAGTAGATTTAGTGTTTCTGCTTTGATATTTAGAACTTTGATTCATTTTGACTTTAATTTAGTGCATGGTGATAGACATGGGTCTAGTTTTACTCTTCATCATGCAGAAAGCCAGTTTTTCTAGCACCATTTATTGAGGCTATTTTTCTTCCAGTGAACATGTTTGCCTTTTTTGTCAATGATAAGTTGGCTGAGTGTGTTTGTAGTTGTGTCTGTATCTTCTAATCTGCTTCATTGGTCCTCAGGTCTGTTGTTTGTTTGTTTGTTTGGAGTTTCTTTTTTGTCAATACCATGCTGATTTTATCACAGTATCTTTGTAGTATAATTTCCAGTCAAGCATTGTGGTGATTCCTGCCTTGCCTTTGCTTCCCAGGATTGTTTTTGATATTCTAGATCCCTTCTGGTTCCAGACAAATTTTAGGAATATTTTCTCTAGTTCTGTGAGGTATGTTAACGATATTTTGATTGCTTTAAATCTGGATAAGAAGACTGGGGGTATGGCCATTTTCACTATGTTGGTTCTCCCTACCCATGAGCAACAGCTGTCTTTACATTTTCTGATATTACCTTGCATCTCCTTTTTCAGAGTACTATAGTGTTCAATATAGAAATTCTTTTCTTCCTGAGCCAGGCGTGGTGGTGCATGCCTTTAATCCCAGCACTAGGGAGGCTGAGGTATGTGGAGTGTTGTGAATTTGAGGTCTGCTTGGGCTACAATGCTAGCGCAAGGCCGGCCTGAGCTACATAGTGTGACCCTGCCTCAAAAGCTAGGGTTGGGAGTTTGGCTCAGTGGCTTAAGTGCCTGTCTGGCAGGTGTGAGGCTGTGAGTTCAATCCCTGGTGCCAAAAAAAAAAAAAAAAAAAAAAGACATTCTTTACTTCCTTTATTAGATTGAGTCAACCCAGCTATTCCACTTCTGGGTATCTTCCCCAGAATAATTAAAAACAGCGTAACACAGCGATACATGTGCACCCATGTTTATAGCAGCACAATTTGTGATAGCTAAATCTTGTGAACAATCCAAAAGCTCATCAACCAAGGAATGGATGAAAAAGATGTGATATTTTTATTTGTGATGTACTATTAGCCACAAAGAAGGATAAATGTGAGACTTTTATAAGTAAATGGATGCAACTTGAGACCATAGTCATATATGAAATAAATCAGACTCACGTGTGTAAACATGTATTGTCTCCCAGGTGCATGAAAGAGTAAATAAATTCTAAAATGTACAATGGATATTGTGAAATGGGAATAAATCATTCAAAAGGAAAAAGGATCTAAGATGGGTGAAAGGGGAAAGGATAGTATGGAAATGGGAAAAAATGCAAGTCAGTTATACTATTAGTGCTTCTTACTTCATTAAAAAGGAAGGTTCATGCTAATATTGATTGGAGAAATTTTTATGCCTTTATCTTGTACCCTAAGCAACTACTTTAAAGATAACAACATGTAACGTATTAACTATTGCTTTTGTCAAATTATTTTGTTATGAAACTTTGTTTTGCCTTTTTTCCATAAAAAAAAATCTGAAGAACTGGAACACACTTGAAAAACTGCTGTGTTCATTCCCAGTTCACCATAAGGGGCTGTCATAGCTTCAAATGCAAGTTCCTTCCTTCTAAGGGGACAAGAAATGAGTTGTACTTAAAATTATCCCACTTTTCATTTCCCATTTTATAGTGTCTTCTTGAGTGTGTTCACAGCTTCAAAGCCCTTTTCCAAAACAATTATCTGAGACCCCATGGAAAGAAAGAGATCTGGGTATTGTGGCAAACATTTATAGTCCTAGCCATTTGGAGAAATGAGGGGAGAAGAACATTAGAACCCAAAATTTTGAGACCAGCCTAGGAAACATAGGAAGACCCCATCTAAAAAATATCTTAGCTGGACTGGGATGTAGCTCAGGGGTGAAGCACTTGATTGTCATGGAGTATGGTCTTGGATTCAATCCTCAGAGTTTTTCAAAGAAAGAAAGAAAGAAAGAAAGAAAGAAAGAAAGAAAGAAAGAAAGAAAGAAAGAAAGTGAAGTAATACAGAGTTCAATTTTAAATGACCAAATATTTATGGCTATAGTAAACCAACAACCATAGTTATTGCAGTGAAGAGGAAGGGGCAATTTTAAATATTTCTTTGCATTTCTTTATTTTTTCCTGAATTAAATTTATTTATTAAAAATTGTTTTCTCTGTGTTGAGGGTCAACCTCAGGATCTTATTCATGCTAGAAAAGTGCTCTACCACTGAGTTACAGCTCTAGACCATCCTTCGCATTTCTTTGCTAATAGCTTTTGAGAAGAGCTATGTAACTACTTTCATGTTTACTTCTACCTCTATCATCAAATGATGTCATTTCATTTTCTTCTCCAAATCTTTTCTCATCTCTCCATTTACCCTTTTTCATCTTATTCCTAAATGTATACCACTTCTGGAAATGGGCTATCTATGTGAAAATACATGCTAGAGAGGTTCCCATATGCGTTAGGAGTGAGTACCATGAAATTCACTGGTGCCTGACTCAACAGCAAAGACATCCAACAATGTTCAGCTAGAAGATGCTAGAGACACCATTGTGTTCTAGGCTCCAATGTGGGAGACCTGAGACTTGGATGACTTAGTTTTTAACCTGGTTCAAACTTTATCTTCTTCCATCACACTGATGATTGCAGTGTTAGATAATGATGAAATTATTTTTGCTGTATGTGTTACAAATACTCTCTTCCATCATTTTACCTGCTTTTTAGCATAATAATAATTATGATAATTTTTGACCAAGCTGTATGTTTGCTTAAATCTATATATACAGGCAAAGATATTCTGAGTATGATCTTAATAGCACAGAATAAAATACCAAGAATCAATAAGTGGAACTCTATCAGATTTAAACTTCTTGCACAATAAGGGGATCAACTAAATGAGTGAAGAAAAAGCCTATAGGATGGGGGAAATTGTTTTATCAGCTTCTGTTCCAATGGGGGAATGGAATCTAGAAAATGTAAGTCACTCAAAAATCGTGGCACCAAAATATCAATAAATAGGCAAATGGATTGAGTAGACACGTCTCAAAAGAGAGGTATAAATGGCCAATAAATATGTTAAAATATTCAATATCTTTAGCCATTAATTAAGTCAAAATTAAAATTTCACTGAAATTCCATTCCTGTCAGAATGGCTATTACCAAGAATATGAGAAATGATAAATGCAGGTGAAGAAGTGAGAGGAAAGGAACACTTGTACTCTGCTGGTGGAACTGTAAATTACAATAGTCACTATGGAAATTCATCAAAAAACTAAAAAGTAGAAGGGCCATTATTGTAGTCAGGGGTTACAGAGAGAACAACTGCATACAGGACACAGAGTTTATAATACTGTTTTATAATAGTCACCCAGATTTAAACACAAGAAAGTGCAGGAAAATCTGTCCACAACACTAAGACCCAGGATATTTAGCCGAGGGCCTGAATCCCACAGCAATGTCTTGCAAGAGTCCAGCTAAAGACCCAAAATGCATGACAATGCCTCCCACAAATCCAACTGAAAATCTAAGAGCCTACAATAAGGACTCACGCCAGTCTATTTATGGTTCTGTGCTGGGGAGGCCAAAGGTCAGCGGTTGAACAGGAAAGTCCATGCCAGTGGGGGAAGGAGCTGTGCAGTGGGTTGAGAGTTCTATGTGGGAGCTGAGAAGTCACGCACAAAACAAGAAGCGGGGCTGCCCTGAAGAGCACCACAGCCATCCTCAGCGGCAACAAGGTCCCACGCTCCTCCGACGATGACAACAGTTGAGCATAGGTCAGGAAGCCCAGCATGACAAGCTTCTCCAGCACATATCTTCCCCTCCAGAGCCAGGAAGCAATGTACAATGTGAGGAGCAGAGCTCCCCCAATGTGAACCACAGCCACTCTCATTGATGAGGTCCTGAGCTCCTCTGATGATAATGGCCAAATCCATATTGGGGAAGCCAGCATGACACGCACCACCCGGAGAACCATCGGCTTGAAAGAGCAACTCTTGAAAGAACCCACAACACCTTGCTCTTCTTCTCCACATCTCTATTTATGCTGGTAACTTCCTTCAGGTGGGCCATCTGTACGCAACACCAGCTGAATTAATTCAGCTGGTGCTAAGTTGACCATTAGTTTTTAATCCATAACAGCCATTTATCTACTGTGTCACTCCATGATATACACTCAAATGAATTAAAGTCCGCATATTATAGGGATACCTGCACAATTCAGAATAGCTTAGATATAGAAGCGGCCTATGTATACATCAACAGATGAGTGGTTAAAGAAAGTGTGGCATATGCACATAATGGAGGATTATCTAGACATAGGAAAAATGACAAGTCATTTGCAGGAAAAGAGATGCAAGTGGAGATCATCATGTTAAGTGAAATAAGCCAAACTCAGAAAAGATCACATGCTCTACCTAATATGTGGAGCCTAAAAGGATGACATGAAACAGGGAGAGGAATCTATTACTAAACAAGAAAAAGGAATATGGGAGAGGAGAGACAGGTACAAGGGTGGTTAATGAATGGAGAGATGGGCAAAATATAGTTTAAACATTGAAACCCAATATTTGTAAAATTAACAGTCACTAGTAAAAATTTATGAAAAAACAAAACTGTCGAGTGCACTCAGGAGGATATTACTGTTAACTGTAAACATCTCAAGGTCCAAGCTGAGAAGAATAAAAGATGGGCCCTGGAACAAATGAGACCAATAAAAAGGAGTTTCTGGAAAACAGAGTTCAGCTTCAGCTATAACATCCATAAGTGGCTCTCTGTGATACTTTTATGCCATGTTTCATGTGAGCTATCACATTTTGTAATCACCACAACAAATCTGTCAGATGAATTTCATTAGTCCTATTTTACATGTGAGGAAATAAAACACGATAAATAAATTGTATAAGTGGCAGAAATTTGATAAAAACCGAGAAAGCAGATCAGAAATTGTCTTGGGATTGGGAGGATGGGGGGGCGGTTAACAGAAGGGATTAGAAAGGAGCACAAGGGACAGGGTTAGGACCGAACTTTGGGGGATATTGCAGATGTTTATCATCTAGATTGTGATGATGATTTCACATTTGCATTCCTATGTCAAAAATTATCAGGTTTTATTTATTAAATATATATGTCAAATGTGCCTTAATGAAGTAATTTTCTAAAAAAAGAACTGAAGTAACACATAGAACCAAATGAAGCACAATTATTTTGTAGTATAGAGGACAGAACTTTTCACTTTCTCTTAATTATAAAGGGGATTCTTTCTCAAGCCTGGCAGAGTAACTGAATATCTTTTACTTTCATAGTAAGTTGAATTATGAATTGCTATATATATATAAATATAAACTAACTAAATATATATATATATATATATATATATATATATATATATATATAAATTAACTCCAGAAAAGTCATCCATTACTTAACATTTCTCTATCTAGACAAAGGGTGGCAGTCTTTAACTACAAAGTATTGGAATGAGGTCAGGCAGTGCTGACAAACAGGCACTCAGGATAGTCTCTGATTGGTGCAGCCTCCTGGACCAATGAGCTCAAGAAATTTCTCCTGGGGAAGCCTCTCAGCAAACTCAGATTCAGTGTCTCTACAGAGAAGCCAAGAGATGGAGACCGTCCTGCCCATACTCATGGGGATGCTGGGGTTGCAGGCAGCCTGTGAGTCTGGGCTTCATCTGGGAGTTGTGAGATGATGACAGCTTGCCAAGGGCAGGCACTGAGTCATCTCCTGTCTTGGGAGGCCTTTTGAAAACTAGGACATGTTAAAAACAGACAAACAAACAAAAACAGTATTCTGGGTTGATGTGATGGTGTTACTGCCTGGGGAATGTGAGAGGAGGAAGCGAGTCACAATCCTGTTGTGATCATGATGACCTTATGACGGTTTCCTATGTTTCCTTTGCACTGCCCTTTTGAACAGGGGTTGGCAGCCAAGAACTGAAGCAGAGTCAGTCTCTGGTGACCCGAGAGGGAGAAGATCTCACCATAAACTGCAATTCATCAACACTTTTATACGCCTTACACTGGTATAGACAGAATGGTGCAGGTCCTGTCTTCTTGATGATGTTACAGAGAGGTGGAGATAAGAAAAGTCACGGAAAAATAACTGCCACGTTGGATGAGAAACAGCAGCAAAGTTCCCTGCACATCACAGCCCCCCGACCCAGCCACTCAGGGACCTACTTCTGTGCGGGAAGTGCACAGTGATCTCGGTGCCTCTGAGGGCTGTCCCCAAACCTGCAGCTGGGGCACAGATGCTGTCCTGACACGGGGCTCCTGAGAGGTGGCTGGGACACTTGCCAAAAAGAAGCCAGAAATTGGTGCAATTGTCTCATTGAAAAAAAAAAATGGAAGGAAGTAGGAATGATAAAAGGGGGAGATATACATTTAAGTGAGAATTTAATTTGATTTTCTTGTCTGTCAATTATGCCACTTTTTAATCACTATAACATCAAGTGAGGATGAGAGTGGCATGAATTTCAGTAGTTCATGTAATAACTGACATATCTTGTGCCTCTGTTGTCCCAAGGAGCCTGCTTCCTGTCTGCTGTTTTTTCCCCTTGGTTCATTCTTAGGTTTTCTGAATCCGGCTAAGACTGTGCCATAATTATTGGAGTAGGAATCCTGTTGCACAATAGGAGAATTTACAGGCAATTCTTTTTCTAAGTTTATATTATAGATGTAGAATTAGGAAATGGGTAAACTGACAGGACAATATGAATAAATACCTAATTGTGGCTTGGATTGGCCTCTGTCTTAGTTACTTTTTCCTCGCTGAGACAAAATACCTGACACCCAAAATTAGGGAAGGAAAAGTTTATTTAGCTTACAGTTTTTGGAGGTTTCAGTCCATAATCAGCTGGTTCCAAGGCAGGGTGGCATGACACTGGGACAACACCTCCAGGCAGCAGCCAGAGCAAAACAGGGGGCAAGAGCAAGCCTCTTTTTTTCCCTTATATTGTACACAGAACACCTACCCCTCCAGAGTGGGTGTAGCACTCAAAAATCTTGCTTTCCTCTGCACAGGATGAGGATATTTACAAAGTAAGAACCCTGGCACCCTGCTAAGTCTCTCAGTTAAACTTCTGACTTTCTCAAATTGATACAGTGAACAAGTAACTGTTTGTGCTCTACACCCCAGGATGTAGATCTGCTGAGTTACTTAACTAAGCTTCTAGACTTCTCAAGTTGACACAATGTATAAACCATAACAATGGATTGGCCTCTATCTCTCATCCGCTTTCATTTGTGTTCTGTTCTCTATTATTTGCTTGAGTACTAGCTTGAAACTGTTTTCTATTTTGTCCTAACATGAAATGGTCAGGATTTTACCTTCATGCTCCACTTCTACACCTTGTATAGTTATTTGAATAACTGGCAAGACAACAGGGTAAAGAGAAATAATTAACTTTTTTTTAAAAGAGAAGCTAAAACTCCAGAAACTATCCCGTTTTGGTTCTTGCAAGTTATGCGATCTTGAGCCAACATCACATATATATTCTAAGTCACTGTAAATTTCTAATTCATTACTTCACCTCTTAAACTTTTCCTCCTTTGACTTGTGGTTGTCAGGTATTTTGTCCCAATGATGAGAAAGTAACTAAGAAAATGTTTTATCTTAAAATGGATACACTCATGTTATTTTATTCATGTTAGGATGAAGTAAGGCTATAGAATCCATGCTTTCTTTCTATCTGATTGTAAGCCATATTGTAACCCATCAGTATTTAAAATATTTTCAGTATTAATCAAATAATAATCTTAAGTCAACCTAATTCTTTAACTAAAACCAGGAAAACTGATCTTGATAAGGCTCCACTCTAATTTTTTAAAAAAATACGCAAATCTGAAGTCATACAAAGAAATTTACAATGTATGCCCCTGTGAGTGATAGAACAAATGACTAAAATTCATGAATAGCCACATATTCAAATTTAGGAAGACTTGTACAGTCTTAAATTGAAGACCATTTTTGGGCTCCAATTTTCCATAAATAGGAAGTGAGCTATGAAACATATAAGGCTCTAAAATTGTCATTCCCCTGAAGACCCTTTTTACTTAAGACTGAAAAAAGACAATGAGCGGGGAAGACTCTCCCAAGGGCAGATTCAAGAACTATCAATAACAATGAATAAGGACTTTTCTTAAAGTCACTATAAATTTGTGGAATTTTCGTCCACCTTGTAGAATACGATTTGTTTGTTTTTGATGCAAGCTCTTGCTATGTAATTGAGGTTGACCTTGAACTCATAGTAATCCTCCTGCCTCGGCCTCCCAAGTGATGGGACTACAGGTGTGTGACACCACACCCAGCAGAGTAGGATGTTTTCATAGACCCTGTTCCCCATCATTTTAAAGTGTCTGTTCTTTCTGAACAGGTGGGTTGAGGGAAAACAGTTGTAGTTCACAGTCTCCAGTCCAATAGAAACTATGTCCCACCCTGGTGAAATGAGCTGTGTGCCATATGAGATACCCAGGCGGATTTAGTGACCAGGTTGGCATGTGAGGTTCTCTCCCTGTCACAGACTGTCTAGCTGTTCACCAGACTAGAACCTCTAAGCTTCTTGTTTGGAAGTAGAAAGATAAACTAAAATTCTATGAGCACTTTTCTGCCTTCATAAAATTTAGGAAAGGGTCTAGGGAAGAATCTTCCATCTTCTGAGAAGGTGATTCAGTGAGTGCTTACTAAAAAAATTTAATAAAAGTTGTACACATCTATTTAATGCAAATTTTAATGCACAGTTAATGCAAGTTATACACATATGTAAGAATTTACAAGATTGGCCTACAACGATGGCCAGCAAAGTCAGTTATGGAAGCATGCAAGAGGGCTAGCTATGCACTGGAGATTCAAAGGCTCCATTCAAAATCCTGGAGCTCACTGAAGTGTCCCATGGGAATCTGTTTCAGGAAGCCAGGAGATGACAGCCAAGGAGAAGATGAGGACAGGGGCTCCTCTGAAAGAACAGAAGCAAACGTCCTTCTTAGTTTCCCTTCCAGGCCTCTCAGGCAACAACCTTCTGTCTGCAATGAATCCCTTCAGCCACACCCAGAACAATAGTAATACCATTCAGTGCTCACTCAGATTTGACAATCAGCTAACCATCACAATAGGGTTAGGAAAAATAAGCAAGCATGTGGAGAGGAGAGAGAAATTAGCTCCCATGTAGAGGAGGAAAAGGACACTCAACAGCCTGGACCTTGCAGCTCTTTGCTGTTAGACCCAGACATGCCCTTCAAGGTAGGAGGGACACAGTGGTCCATGTACCCACGGATTGCAGAACAAACCTGCTTTGGGGGCCATGTCACCTTCATCCTATTGGGTGGCTC
>RJWM01023268.1:0-32349 GCA_004363535.1 Dasyprocta punctata
AACAAACACAACCTGGGAACTTTGCCCCAGCTTCCAAACTGGAAGTCCTCAAATGTCCCTTGACCTCCCCTACCCCGTTTAGCTCATAACAACAACAACAAACAACAACAACAACAACAAAATGAGGACACTTCGACTCACAGAACAGATGTGAGAGCCAGAAGGGCACCTTAGAGACACTACCTAGTCCAACCCCTTCATCTTACATATGGGGAAATTGAGACCCACAGTGGAGAAAAGGCTTCTGCTTAACAGAAAAATTGGCACTGGAAGTCAGGATACTGTGCTAAACACTTCTGGGTCCTGCCCATGTTTGGAGGAAGATATACCAATCCAAAGCCCAAGTGGAAATTTTAGGACCTAGAAGCAACAGACTCAGCTTCATTGTTGTGGGTGGACAGTGCAGCTTGGTGAGCTGAGCCTGGCCAGTGTGATGGTTTCGGGTTGGGAGTACTCTAGAACCCTCTGCTTGTAAACAGATATGTTGGGCCTAGAGGGCAGCACACAGGGCTCAACGTCAAGCCTGAGTAGGGGAGGAGACTCTTGCTGCTCCTGCCTTCACTCCTTCTAAATTATTATTATTTTTTTAACCAAGGGCTCAAGCTTTTGAATGAGGTAGAAGTCCGGCCCTTGACTTTCCACTGGTCAGGGGAGGGAGAGCAATGTGGCGACAAACCCAGGTATGTAGTCCTTACAAGTCCTTTGGGATTCAGACTCTGCTTTATTCCTTCTAAGCCCAGATAGAGTAATAAAGTTGAGGTTTATGTGTGCAACCTGAAATAACACGGCAAAAGAAGTAGGTGGGTAAGAGTGTCTATCAGCTTCAAGAAGGTGGTAAGTCATGGGAAATCTTCTCAACTTTATGCAAGCTGTGGGACCAAATTCTAGGCAGATAGCAAGGTCCACAAGGCTGATTTTGGTATGCCCAAGCCAAAATGAAATCAACCAGGTTTGTGCTCAAGTCATGGGCTGGAGATGAAGCTGAGTTCACTGGTACCATTGCCCTGTCCTTTTGGACATGGATAACCTTCCACTATTGTAAGCTGCCAGCCCTTCCCTTTGGCCAATGGGGAAATAGCACACAGTGTTTTCTAAGATTTGGTGACCTGGATATCTGGAAGAAGCTCCAGTAAAGAGCTCAGAATGGAAGACAACCATGCCTATTATTTTCAGTACTTAAACACATGCTAAGAAACCTACCCTAACCGTTTCCATTCTCCTCGTTCTTTCTGGGGATTGCAGCACGTGCAATACTTCCACTCATGATGTTCTACACCAGGATTCCAGACAGTTGCAACTGTCACCTAATTTCAAATAATGCCAGAGCCCATCATTCTGGTTTGTACTACTTTGGGTCTGTAGACACATACCTTTATAATTGTTCTTGAGTGATTTCTCCATGTGTATCCCACATCCCCAACTTAACCCAAGGCTCCTGAAGGGTGGGAAACAGACCTTTAGAAGTTTTTTCTCCCTTCCTCCTGTGGCACCTGGTACAGTGGTGAGGGCAAAAGGATGGTCTCAATAGTGCTTGTTCAACTCAGTAACAACAACCGGGGAGAGCAGTATAATTTCTGAATTCATCTGCAAATGTGTCCAGTGATGACGGAAATGTGCAGCTGGATGTATATGCTGCAGCAAAGAAAGAGCTATTCTTGAAGTGAAGGCTACCCAGAGCCAGTATTTCAGTTGACTTAACCACCCCCTCCCTGTCCCATCCCTGATGAAATAACAAATAAGCAATTGGGACAAGGATGGAGTGCCTCACACCAAGCAGCTGTTAAGCTCAGGAGCTGAACATTAAAATTCTCAGTATCCTCTATTTTATTTCATCCATCTCTTTGGCAACAGAATTTCAGGTTGCTTTCTAGGTTCCTTTGCAAAAGTTGCAGTCTCCCTGAATCTAGCCACATAACTCCATTAGATGCACAGTGAATTATGGATAGGAAATCATTTGAAATTAGATATCATGCCTATTCATTAATATGTATTAACATATACCTTGCTTGTGAGTTTACTATGAGAAGATATAAGGGATCTGGTTTTGACAGTGACACATATTTATGGATGTAAATCATGAGTACTTCGGGGTATTTTTCCAAAAATACCCCTAAGAGTATTTTTCCCAAAATACTCTTCAAGTCAGAAATGTCTCTAGGTTTTACAGTCTAATCATAGACTGAATAGCTAGAAATCTGTACTTTCTATTTTTTTTTAAGACAGCATCTCACTATGTAGTTCAGACTGGCCTTGAATTTACCATGTAACTCAGGCTGGCCTCAAACTTGCAGCAATCTCCTTGCTTCTGCCTCCTGAGTGCTGGGGTTATAGGTGTGCACCACCACTCCTGGATTATAAATTGTAATGGGAAGAATCCAGAGGTTGCCTGGAGACCCATGTCATAGCTAAAGATTGAGAATTTAGCTAGTATCTTTAAAGACTGAACTACTTGCTATTAACCAAGCATTAACCAAGTAATTAATTAGGGTCATGTTTGCAATTCAGTTGTCAGCTCCAAACATCTATTTGTTTAAACTGAGGTCACTCTGGTTTATTACAGTTATAGCCACTGGTGAGATAATGGGCTTAGATTTCATAAGTATGTGTGAATTGCCTACCTCAGCCCTTATTTTCACAGAATAAGAGTTCTCTTGAAGGCACAGGGTCAGACTAAAGATAACAAATCATTTTCCTTCTCCATAGAACTAAAAACAAGGCTTTAATTAGTTCACCAAAATTCAAGGATTGAATATCTAATATTACATTTCTTGATGATATTAATATGTCCAAGGGTGACCCACAGGATTCCCATTTATCCAAGAACAACCTTTAGTCAGACATTTCATTGGCTTGGAGATTGTTTCCCAGTTACGGAGTGCAGTTCTTCTTACTGGTGGAGTCACCCCACTTTGTTGGAAGACTGCAGGTGGCCTGGGAAAGGGGAGGAATATTGGGGGAGGATAGAAAATATCTCCCCAAGAAGGAGGAAGCAGAAGAAGAAAATTTAAGGAGGTCTGGGAATGCAGAAAAGGGAAGAGGAAGCAAGACAGTTCTCCCAGGCAAGCCTAAGACTCGAGAATAGTCCAGACATGTAAACCTCAGCAGAAGCACAGATCATACACACACACACGCACACAGAGAGAGAGAGAGAGAGAGAGAGAGAGAGACAGAGAGAGACAGAGAGAGACAGAGAGAGACAGAGAGAGAGAGAGAGAGAGAGAGAGAGAGAGAGAGAGAGGGAGAAACAGAGAGAGGGAGAGACCTGTTCATGCATGCACCTGTACAGGCAACCACACATACCGTCACATATGCCTTTGTCACCCTGACTCTCAAGTCCCATATACAGTTCTAGACTCAGATGGAGTTTTACACATATGTCAAAAACATAAGAATATCAACCCTCCCAGATGCTATCCTTCAGCTGTGCCTTTACAAACACAGGCATCCCTCCTATATAAATATTTTTTTTTTTTTTTTTTTTTTTTGCGGCACCAGGGATTGAACTCACAGCCTCGTGCCTGCCAGGGCAGGCGCTTAAGCCACTGAGCCAAACTCCCAGCCCTGGTTTTTTGAGGCAGGGTCGCACTATGTAGCTCAGGCCGGCCTTGCGCCGCGTTGTAGCCCAAGCCGGCCTCGAACTCACAACACTCCGCCTACCTCAGCCTCCCGAGTGCTGGGATTAAAGGCGTGCGCCACCACGCCCGGCTTCCTCCTATATAAATATATTTACCATAAATTTTTCTATACCTTTTTGCAAACAGCATAAACAGATGCCTACATATATCCATATTATTCCCCAAACCCACTCCACACACTCAAGTTCTAAGACACTTACGTAGTTACACACATAATCTTACACATCTTTCTCCTCAACAAAGGCAAAAAGAGTCTGCTCAATAAATTCTTAATGTGTCTTTGTTGGCAGATCAGATTTGAAGGAGTGACCAGATAGTGAGGTAAAGTAGAGAAGTACTTTTCCCTAATGGTTCTTAGTGTGGTGGAAAAGTCCATGAAGGACATTTGAAATCCCTCACAGTACTCACTCCCTTGGCCTATAGACAAGACACCAGCAGTAACCTTTAGTGGCTGCCAAAAGCTTCTGAGATTCTCTTAGTCCTGCTACGCTAGCTGACCTTTGCAAAGAATGCTGGGTATTTGGAACTAGGAACATTTAGTATAAGAAACAAAACAAAACAAAACAAAAACAAAAACCTTTCCCTGACATTTAAGAACAATACAAAAGTGCCTGTCCAAATTAACCTGGCTGGCTTGGCCTATGGCAAGATAGTGAAGAAGGAAGAGTTGATTTTAAAGCTCACTCACCCTGTATGTCTGCATGGAGCTTGCTCACTTCTCCCACATCACACATGCCCTGGGTCCTCCTACTGTTCCCTGCCAGGCATACTCTGTTCTTGCCAAAGAAGCCTAGAACTGGGAAAAAGGCCTTTGGATTCCACTACAAGGAAGTCATGCGCAAGCTGAGAGGGAGCAGTGAGTCCATGCCATCCAAGCAAGAATGTAGCGCAACATCTAAGCAGTGCGTGTTGTGAGCTACAGTGTAGTCTGCATAGGAAATCCAGCCTCCAGTGAGTTTATCCCCAAATCCTGCCAGCCTGCCCATTAAAAAGTTCAAATGTGGCTCAGCTGAAAGCAATCAGATCTGTTATTGACACTGTTGCATTCTGAATAGCACAGAGAACTAAAGGCTTTCTTTACTTAGTTCATTAGCTAGCTAACAAGCATTTTTCAAGCACCTACTGTGCATGGAGCAGTGTCTCAGACACTAGGCTATTGCCATTGCTGCTCCTGCTATTGAATTTCTGAATACAGACTGTTGCCAGACATCCAATTTTCTGAGTGCTTGCTCTGACAGGGAACAATGACTAATGAACCAAACATCAGGGAGGGCCCTCTGATCTCCAGCACAGAACATGCCCATAAAGGCAGAGTCTAATTTGTTCAGCAAGCAGCTGCCAATTCTTCTGGGATCTTAATTACCTGGAACAGTTTATATGGGTGAATCCCCTTGAGAGAGAAACCTTGAACCCTGTCTTTCTCACACCCCGTCATACCCCAGGACCTATAAATGGATTTAACCCCCAGTCACCGCATATACGTACAAGGTCCAGGCCACAGCATTTCACCAGACAGGCATTCTAGGCTCTACCCACATGCTTTATTCACATCCTTACACATATACATATGAACAAACAGAGCAGTGTGTTATAGCGGAAATCCCTCTGAACTGTAATTCGGGAAACAGAGGTTTCAGCCCAACTAGGCCTCTGCTTTTCTGTGACCTTATGCAAGACTTTTTCTGTCTCTACGTTTCTGTGTCCTCTCCTGGTAAATTAGGGGCTGAGCAAGATGATCTCTGTGGGCCTTTTTAGTCCTAGGATTTGAAACTCTGCTCTGTGAGCTGCAAGAGAGTTGTGTGACAAGATCAGGTGTGTGAAGTGACTAGCAGACCGGGTGGGACACTGCCTAGCTCAGGAGCCCCGGCAGCCACCATCATGAAGAGGAAATCTCAGTCCCCTTGACTTGGTCCTTCCCAAAGCTCTGTGATGCTTCTGAAATGCTTCTCAAACTGGGCACTATATGCTCTTCCTCTCTTCTGCCTGTTCTTCCTGCCAACCCTTATCATTTCTTTCATAACCCTTGTTCCGACTCTTGTTCCTTTTAACCGCCCCTTGAGCTAATCCTGACCAGTTCCTTTTAGCAAGCTCTTCAGAAAGATCAATGATTAAATAGTCTCAATCTCCTCAGTCTATAAAATGTAAATAATAGCCTCTGCCCTGGTGGCCTTCGCAGGCTTTCCAGAGGATCAGATAAGATAAATTCTGTGAAAGTGCTTTGCAAATTGTCAAGTGCTACGCAAATGTGGGGTATTATGGTTAATGATGAGTGTCGAAGCAGCCACAGGATGGGAGAAACAGAATGTCAATTTCCCTGTTCTCCTCACCATTTTAACTGGGTGAAGGCATTGGGGTGGCCAGCCTACCTGAACCAGCAAACACATCAGTAGGGATCATGATTTGATTTAGCATTTTCCATCACTGTCTGCTGCTATAGTTCAGAGCCAGAGGGAAGATAGGATGTAGGTTACTTTTGACATGGAGAAAGAAAAGGCTAGAGCACTGATTTTTAAAAAATGGATCCCTTCTTTCAAATGAAATCTCCTATGGAAATCCTAATTTATAAAACAGATGAAAGCGAGGCTACTCAGCTTGAAGATCAGAGTAAGAGTACCACTGGCTGGGCCTCCACTTGTCCTTGAGACTCCAATGGATTCTTAAGGCTTCAAAAGAGCACATATATCGATCAACAGTGTAGAGCAGAAGCGCTTGCCTAGCACAGGGTGCTTCCTCGCATCCAGGGGACAACCTCACTGGGGCACTGGAAGAGTTGGAAGACAGGACACAAAGAAGAGGAATGGAGCAAATGCTATAGAAAGACAGACAATTTGGGAGGGTGTGGCAGGAGGATCACAAGTTTGAGGCCAGTCTGGAGAATTTAGATCCTGTCGTAAAATAAAAGGTCTGGGGATGTGCTCAGTGTGATGATCCTAAGTTGGAGAGAAAGGGAGACAGAGACAGAGACAGAGACAGAGACAGAGAGAACAAACGAGAACGATATCAACACTTTTTTGTCCACTCAGCAGTTTTTTTCCTAGGGTCCCAGGTCTGCACTGTCAGTTACTGTGGAATGGAGTTGCAGCTTTGGCAATCTGTTTCAGCAGCCTATTAGAAATGAGGACCCAGAAATGGGCCCCTGCCCCCAAAAGCTGTGAACCAGGTGAATGTGAGCAGTAACCCTGCTTTCTGACTTAGCTTTGAAGTGGAAGCAGTTGCTCCCCAGGGCAAGTCTGTTGAAGTAGCACTTCTCAAAACATGGTCCCACCATGGATGAACATTCTTGGCATATAAGGGGAGAAAAGGCCAAAGGAATTTGCTAGATATCTTTATGCAGGCTCAGTGGTCGAGCAGGCAGAAATCTGCCATGAGCCCAAGGGTCGAGCCAAGGAGAAGTGGTGGAAGTGGCAGGTAGGCAAGGTGACAGAGTGAATATGGTGAGCAAAACTGCAGACCCAGAATTATGGGCAATGGGGATTGGGTCTGATCAAGACAGGAGCCCAGAAATGGGAGACACAGAACAAGAGGGGAGAGAGAGAGAGAGAGAGAGAGAGAGAGAGAGAGAGAGAGAGAGTTGGTGAGGCAGGGGAAACAGAGTAGCTCCCTCTTGAGCACTTGCCCCATTTTCCCATCCTCCACACCCAAACAGGCTCAGCAACAGGGCACATTTGACTGACTAGGCAGAAACTGATCAGATACTGTAGGGACAAGCTGGAGGATCCAAGACAAATAGGGGTATGTATGCCCAAGACTTTCATACCGCCAAGAGACGGGTGGTAGCTGATTCCCTAAAGCAGATGGAGCAGTGTCAGGGATTTTGTTAAAGCCACTGAAACTGGGAGGATATAATAATGATTTAAAAACTCACCTTAGAGTAAATTATGCTGGCATTCTAGATACATCCAGTGCTGGTATCACTATACTAATAAAGCTGTTTACAAAAGCCCAGCGTCTTTCTCTAGGAGATTCTTATTCCACATGTGTCTTCCCCTGATTCCTTTTCCACATGTGGTGGCCTAAAGCTACTTCTCAAATTACCCTGAGGTAGCTGCTACAGAGACACATTTGCTGTGCCAGGGCTGAACAGGAAATGGGTAACCCAGAGCACAGGATCAGCAGCAAAAGTCATTTGCACTAGAAGGAAACGAGCGCATTTGGAATTCCCGTGCGCTTGGGTGGAGGGGAAGAGGTCATTACGTTGGTCCAGAGAGTTTTTGTCCCTGTTCTTCTGGAAGGAGCTGTGGGACCATCTCAAAAAATATGTTGGATGAGAGAATCACTTGGCTAAGGGTTACTTCCCCTGAGTAAAGTGTGTGAGCAGATATACCAGGAGGAGGTAGAAAGAGAGGCTCCTGAGGGGCCTAGAAGGGAATGGGGCTCAAGAAGAAGAGCAAACAGCAGACCCTTTGGCAGGCCTATAACCCTTATTCTGTAAGTGGTTAGAGCTCCTCCCTTCAAGTGAGAATGGTTTTGCTATTACAAGTAATTGCCTCACTCTTGTGTTCTCAGGTATTTAAAAAGTCAACTGAGTCAGGTATGCATGAGGGAGGATTTCCAGTTTCCTCCTTACATTTTCCATAAGGGCTTGAGCCTGGTTTGTGGGGGTGGGGAGGAGGCCTAAGCAGGATTCAGCTACCACGTTCACAGGCTAAACTGGTAACATCACTATGCCAGCATTTTCCCAGTTCCTTCTGCTAAAGTCAACTACTGCATCTCTGAGTGAGGCTGCCCAGGGGGTAGGTGCCCTTACATACAGGTGTAGAGGGCAGCTGACTGCGTGGCATGATTTGGGGGGATAAAAGTATGAGAGATCATGCCTGAAAGTTTAAGTGTCCTCCAGTGATCTTGCAACTCTTACTTGGCTTCCTCATTTTGAAAGTCCATGCTTAAAAAAACTGTGACCTGGGATGGGCAGCACATTCAGCTACTACCAGCTATTTATACCTTACTGGGCATCACTTGTGTCACATTAGCATTAGCAGAAAAGCAAGGCCTCCTTGTTAAGAGGACAGGAGATCAGGGAAGTTCTGTAACATGCACTATCATCCTATAGTTGAGTGTTGGGGTTGTTTAGGGGAGCTCGTGCTAGAAGGAAGAACAGGGTCAGAAAGAAGAACGGGGTAGAAGACACTGTCAAAAACAATCCTACCTAGTTTGCTGTTTTCTCAGGGATGGGCCACCTTTCTTTGTCTCAGCTAAAACTGGTTCCAATTTAGCAACTAAGTTTACAAAAAGGGAGATACAATCTCCTTTTTCAGACTGAAGTACTTCCCCAGAACTAATACTCATTTCTTCCCATGTAAAGAGGGACTACATGTTGGTGAGAAGGGACTAGGTATTGAGCTTAGGTGGCATTTACTTTCCCTACTGGCCTGACATGGCTCACCCTGGCTTTCTGAGAAGAAGAGAGGTGAAAACAGTCATTAGAAGGCAAAGAATAGGAAGTGTTATACCAAGTTGTGCCAGGAAGCCTGAGCTTTCGCTAGTCTGTCTCTGTTAGTGCCAGGCATAGACATGAGCAGTGTGGGTGCTCCCTATGACAGCTAGATGCAACTTTGTAGTTGTGGTTCCTTTGCATTAGAGAAGTTAAAACCCACCATGAGGGATAGTAGCCTTAAAGACAAGTACTGCTGCTCCCCTTAGATTCCCAGAGACACCACTAGAGTCTAAAGAGGTTGCCAAGGGAGTTGGTCTGGCAGCCTCACAACAGAAGGGATTACGGAGCAAAGATCCAGTCTCAAGCCCAGCACAGGGCTCATAGCCATGACAAGCATAGCAGATAAAAATGAAAAAGTCAATTCCCAAGGACAGCAAGAAATAAGACTAGAAAGAGCCCAAATGAGCGAGCTGGCTGGTCTCTGTGGGCTGCAGGGAACAGAGTAGCCCTATCCATCCAGTTTGCCATTATTGCCAGTCATGGCACTAGCTGCAAGGTTTCTGTGGCTGGCTGAAGAGTCTGAGGCTTTTCCCCTTGGCCTCTAATTGCTACACAAAATGCAGCACAAACCCCTGCTATCTTTTCTTCACCTACTGCACCTAGCTAGCTCAGCTGTTTTCTTAACTGTGTGCTTAGCCAGAGAGAACAGAGGGAAGGAGGAAGGGGAAAAGGAGGGAGGATGGATTCAAGGAAGGGAGGAAGGGCCAGGGTGCTGGCTTCCTGAGGTGTTACAGATTCCCAGTGAATATACCACTGACTGCAAAAGGTAGCAGTGCTGTCCCTTCCAATTCTAGCACTTCTGGGAGTCATTTCTCAGCTCACACTTCCCTCCTGTGACGGATACATAAATCCTTGGCTGAAGAGGCTGCCATGCCCCTTCCTGTCTCAGACGTGATTTTCCTCAGATAAATTGTACTAACTCTTGCAGACTTACATGGGTCAGATGATCAGATCAAACACAGAGATACAGCCATTAGATTATGGTGAGGAGGGCAAAGGGAACTATCAATTTCCTGGGAAGTCCTTGGCTCTGTGTCCCCAAGTCAAACTAGGTCCCAGTGGGCAGGCCCCTTAGACCTTCCTAGACAAATCCATGGTGTAAACAACCATACGCCACATTCCAAAGACAGAGAGCAATGACTTCTATGTGATGAAAAATCAACTCCTAAGTATTTCTGGGTGGTTTTTCCACTTACTGAAATATCTGTGGTAATACTTGGTCTCAGGTTAGTTTCTCCCTATATCCTAATTTCCGTATACTTCAAGGATGCAAGATCATTTTCTTATAAGCCCAAATAAGCAGTAAAGCACAACTACAGCAAAAATTAGACTCAGAGTACAATTTTAAAGGTAGCTATATATGATCCCTTCCATTTTAATCTATGATTTGGATTATCTATTGTGCACATCCCATGTTTTTTACCCAAACCGTGGTAAAATCTAGCTGTGCTTGGGTTTAGAATTCATGTCTGAGTTAGTAATTTAATTTTTTTATTTAAGAGAAAAAGACACAGAAAAGAAAAACAAAAAGCAAAAGAGACAAACAAACAACAACAAATCCAATACAGTAACAGTATAGGTTTACAAAACAAGATGATAGAAATTTGACAATGGTTGTAATATTGCATATTGTTACCTTCAAAAGGGTTGCTCAGAGTAACAGATATAGACATATAAAATTGATCTAGTCATATGAGTATTAACTGTTCTTTTCCAATAACTAATACATTTAGTAGTATAGCCCTTTTAGCTACCTTATGTATGTGTGTATATATATATATATATATATCTCCAAATTCATGTCTTTTTCCTTTTCCCTTTCTTCTTTTCTACTTTCCCCATCCCAATTACCTTTCTTTTTTGAAGTAATTTAATTTTGCAAGACTCTTCGTTATTTATGTTCTTCTTAGACTGCTTTCAAATCGACCCTGCACTCGAGTTCCCAAAAAGTATCTAGAAGGTATGGGAAGAGAGTCATCCTGGAATTTTGTGATTGCTACCCACAAAGTGGATAATGAAAACAGAAATAACTCAAATATGATTCTACCCATATCTAAGAATGGGGCCATATGGATAGGCAGTTAAAAGCAGCAGCCACAATGAATCTTAAGCATATGACTTAGTATCACTACAGAGCAAGCATGATCTTGGATGCTCTAAATAAGCAAGAAGCATGTAGACACTATGAGATCATCTTCCTTCTCTATTCCATGGTCATCCACCAACGAAACCCTATACAGCTCCAGTTTCCTGCAGGACAGCTAGCTGAGAGGGTCAGGGAAGGTGACTGGGTTCTCTGCAGTCCAGTTACTTTTGCTCCTTTTCTAACTTGCCATCTTGCAAACGTGTGTCATTGATAAGAGGTGGGAATGGGATGACTGACTAAAGACAAAGGTATTCATGCTATATTCTCAGCCTTCAATGATGACAGAACGAAATTTCTAGTAGAGAATTTGGAGAATATCTAAAGGATGGTGAAATAAAGGCTGGTTCGGTTTTCTTAAAAAAATAAATTTAGCTAGTTAGCAAAAGAAGGCTACTAAAGGACTTTACATAACAATATGTAAACATATGTAACATAATTACATAATATGTAAGCAAATTAAGTGGTGTACAGGAGGGTTGGAAGAGTCTAAAACTAGGAGAATACTCTTGGAGAGCAGAAGTTATTGAATGCCAAAATGTACAGTCAAAAGACATTGTGGTATTTCCTTTCTTGGCAGTGTTAAAAAATCAGCTGTGTCTACTTGATCCTGTGCTAAAGATACCTCAAGGGACCGAACCAGATAGGAAAGACACACAAAGCTTCTGGGTACAGCCCAGCCAGAAGGCAGAACACCAGCCCCATGACCTTCTTCCCACTGCCACTGCGCCCCTCCATCCTCATAATCTGCACGGTGAGCCCTGGAAAGAAGCAAGACTAAGAATCATGTTCTCTATCGCTGGCAATGGGAGGAGGAAGTAGGCCAAACTTGTTTACACAAAGCCCATCGCAAACTCCCAGAAGATAGGGGAAGCCTCTTGTACAATTTCATTTTATACACATTTCTTATCAAATCTTATCCTAAGTTGTCTGGAAATCAGCAAAAGTCCATTCAAAATCGTTGCAGTGACATATTTCCTGTCCTCCTGTGGCTTTGTGCATACAGAGAAACATTGTAACCTCTTGCCTTGCTTCCAGGAAACAACTCCTTAAATCTAACTTGAACATGCTTGTGAACAATGCTGAGAAGAAATCAATGGAGGAGGCTGATGGGAATGGTGCCACCAACTCTCCAGTGCCTATTTGACTATGTCTGCCTGGGTGTGGTAGAGCTAGTGCCCTCAACCCGGGGAAATGTCTGCTGCTAATCTGGAGTGTTGAGTGTCATGGGGCAGAGCAGGACACCAGGGATATAAAAATAGCAGGTCGCCCTTATGTTTGGAATAAGGCTGTCAGAGGGAGACTCCAAGCTAGGTGCACACGGAAAGGACGATCTCAAACTCCACTGTATGGCTTCTGTGACTTATCCTTTAGCTCCTTCCTCTTGCTTCACCTCTGCTAACCCACAGCATAGTAGCACATCCCTGACTCTGCTTATTTGTCGACCACTATCAAGATATTTTCTTGACGTTAGCTTTAAGCAGATTCATCTTTTAAAAATGCCTCATCCTTAGAAGTAATATTTTTGAAACCCCAGGACATACATGTTAGCAACATTTCCTCCTAACACATGTTAAATAAAAAATAGCTACAAAAATAGAAAAACAAAGTTAGTCCACATACCACCAAGAGTGACACTGTACACCACCAGTGTGTTTTTACCACACTTAGGGGAAACACTGCTTTTTGTAGAGTACACACAGATGGTCCCATTGCCAACAAATACAGCTTTATTTCCTTCTCCAATGTAAGCCACCAGGGCTTTAGTTTGCCTCAAATAGTTGTGATTTAGTTCTAAAGCCTGGCTCCCTCTCCCTTTCCTCTCAGGGGCAGGCCTCTGGTCATTATTATTTTTCTTCTTTCAGGTGACAGCCCCCAGCCAAGGCTGGAGTTTGCAAAAGAACATAGGACCCTTATTCCTAGTCAAGTGTTCCTTCCCTCAAGCTATTTCCTTTGATGAGAATTCCACACTAGACTTCACTTAACTGAGCCAGTGCCCTTTGTGGAAGGGACTTCCTCTGCCTTAGTTCCAGGGGCTGCATGAGCTGGAATGTCCCAAGCCCACATCAGTAGCATGCCTGCCCGCCAGGCACTCACACAGGCCCCATGGAACACAAGGTGCCCCCAGCTGGGAACACTGCCTTCCTTGGGCAGTGAGAGGCATCCCTCCCCTGAGTCAACTCCCCAGGTGGTCAAAAGACAAAGGCCTGCGGGAGGAACACAAGAGGAGAAGAGAAGACAAAGTATTCTGTGGCAAGAAAGATGCGTATTTATTTGATCTGGACTAAACAAATGGACCGGCAAGCAATCAAGGTTGATCAACAAGGGAACCTGATTGTGCTAGCTAGATGTCTTTAATGGAGACAGTGTGTCCTCCCCCTAGGGGTGCTTTAGAAGAGACTCCTGTTTGGTTCAGGAGTTACAGTCTTTCAGTGGCTCGTAACTTTTGTTGCTGTTGTTGTTGTTGCTATTGTTGTTAAGCAATAGTCATCCCCTCTCCCTGACCCTATTTTCTAATCTAACTTAAAAGCTCTGGTGGTCTCCGGGTGCAAAGTCCTTAGAGGAGCAGAAATTATCTAAGGGAGGCCGGGCCCAGGCTGGGAGCTCTGCACACTGGACTCCCTGGGCTTCCAGAGCCCCCTAATATATACCAACCATGTGCAGACATCTTCTGGTTTAGTGGAGCCCAGCTTGGAAACCTTCTGGAGAAGATAAGCAAGTCAGCTTGAGCACCAAATCCCTATAAACTTTAAAAAGACATATATAGATTCCTATCCGTGACCTCACTTGTTTCAAAATGTAGCTTCTATTTGGTGAGTGAAGGTACAACCTCTACCTGCTTCTTTTTGTCCTCCTCCAAATTCTGGTCTCCTTTTCTTTCCTCCCTCAAATTCACTTCTGCCCTTGTCTCTTCTCCCTTCCCCAAACTCTCCTCCCTTTTTCCTTTTCTTTTTACCTTCCAAGGGTCTCTCAGGTGCTAAGGCATATACTGTATCTTGCAGCACTCTCTGAAAACCAGTGTCCTGTGGAAATGCTAAAATCCTTTTCAATTTTAGGACTCTATGATAGGTTTAGATTAACTGAGTGCCCAGAAATCGGTCAAGAAATTATTGTTGGACAAATGAATTGAGCCAAGAAGAAGGGGGCTAATAGTGAGGACACAGGCTGTGCGGTGGTAAGGATGGTATGGCTGTGGGTAGGTGTCTGGACAGGTGAAGGGAGGTTCCCCTTCTACCTACTGCATCCACTGCAGTTTTCCCAGCAGTTGGGTTCCCTAGATGCTGGTGGGACAAGGTTGGCAGACAATACTGTCGAAGACTTGCCATACAGGGAACCCTTGCCTGGCCTGGCAAGGAGGTCCCTGGTTAATGAAATTTCACCTCCAATGACTTATAGTTCCTCACCCTATAACTCGGGGAGAGATAACCAGTGTTGAAGGAACCTGAATGCAATGTCATATACCAAACAACACCCACCAAGCAGTTTGGGTTTTGGTAGCTCATCTGCCTGTTATTGGGGAGAGTAGCTATATATAGTGGCCTTTAGATTCGCTAAAGGATCTTCATTGAATCATACAGCAGTTACTCTGGAGAGAGTTGTGATTTACCAAGAAAGTAAGCTTTTAATATAGGAAGTCAGTCTAATCTCTCTTCTTAGGCTTTGTTTTAGATCTGGATGTAAATATCTGGAAAACCCCCTCCTCCTCATTTAATTGAGAATTTCTGGAGAAGTACATATGAAGAACTCAAGAAACACAATCTGTATTTGGCACCTGCATGTTGGGACTGATGGAGTCACGGGGAGACATCTGGTTGAAGGATTTGTTAGTAACTGCATGTTAATGACACTCAAACACTCTGGTTTTCATTACTATCCCACATCAAGTCTATCATCTTTGAGTTTTTTTGTTTGTTTGTTTGTTTGTTTGTTTCGGCACCAGGGATTGAATTCACAACCTCGCGCCTGCCAGACAGGCGCTTAAGTCACTGAGCCAAACTCCCAGCCCTGGTTTTTTTTTTTTGAGGCAGGGTCGCACTGTGTAGCTCAGGCTGGCCTTGCACTCGCGTTGTAGCCCAAGCCGGCCTCGAACTCACAACGCTCCACCTACCTCAGCCTCCCGAGTGCTGGGATTAAAGGCGTGTGCCACCACGCCCGGCCATCTTTGAGTTTTGGAAATTAAAATATTTTGCTCAACTGGAGCCCCTGCCTAGGATCATAACTCTTACACATTTATCACCTTCTTATTCTTCTTTTGTTTATGAACCCTCTTTCCCCCCATCATTCTGGGGTGTTCAGGTATTCAATGACCGGTACAAGTCTACATGCATCCCACCCACATACATCAAGATCTTAGAGGTATGGTCTTCCTGAATGTCTGAGTTGGAAGAGAACTTAGAGACAAACTTGCTTCTCCTTCCTCCATTTTGAAGGAGGAAAAGTAGCCCACAGAAAGGCAGGGAGTTACTTACTCAAGCTCAAGCATCAGATTGGTGGCAAAGTCTGCACTCAAGCCCAGATCTTCTGTTTCCAAATTTGACCCACTTTCCACCACCTCCAGCTGTAATTCCTCCAGGAACTGCGTCTCCTCCCCAGGTCCTGGGTCCTCTCCGAGTTGGGGCTCATCCAGGAACTGGGGATCCTCCAGCCTTTCCATCTTCATCTCCCTGCTGCACAGTGAAACCTCGATTGCCTGGCCAAGGTTGGTTCCTTCCTCTCTCTCACTTGAGTGATCTGTTTCTCTCTCCTCTGACTCTCTTGTCCTCTTCTCTCCCCACCCCTCTCCTAGCTGCAGGGCTTGGGAGGGAGCAATTGGAAACTGTTTCAAAGGCTCCAGAGAAAAAAAAATATGCTGGGAGCTCCTGGGCCAGACTGGGCTGGCTAGGCTGTAGAGGCAGAGGAAGTTCCAGGCCCTGAATGCCTTGGGGGCTCCCACAGTTTGAGAGAAAGCTGGAGCTCCTGGAGCAAGTGCTGCCCTCAGGATCTTCTGCCAAACCCGACTGGCTTCCTAAACTAACTCCCAGACTGAAGGAGAGGGCTGGATCCTGAGGAGAGGGACCCAGACGGAGGCTCTGCCAGTCAGCCCCTGTGGTTAGAACTTTCAAAAAGACCAATGTTCCAGCAACTGATTGCTTTCCTAACCTGAACAGCAGGGCTTTCTGTCCCCCTTGCATGACTGTGGCTGAGGCGTGCAGCCCCAGCATGAGCAGGAGCAGGTTTCCAGGGCTGGGGCTCCACAACACCCAAACCACTGGTCAATTCCATTAAATAAAATCAAATAAAAAACACAGCTTTTGGCATTGGGTGGGCTTGAAGCTGGTTTCCTGGCCTGGAGATGTGTACCTACTGGGGTGGGACAGGCATAGGCGGCTAGAGATGAGAAGTCAGAAGACCATTGGATCAGGAGACATTGTGTTTTTATCCAGCTGCTCACTGATTGGCTGTTTGGTTTGGGGAAGATACCTACTCTACCTTGGGCCTCAGTTTCCTCATCTGAAGTGGAAGGGGGTCAGACCAGCTGACCGAACGTTCCTGCTAGTTTTGAGCCTCTATGCCTCTGAGGTACATGTGGAGTTACAGAAGGTGCCATAGGCCAGCCTTGGGAAAGGAGAAGCTCAAGTTTTGAAGAAGCCATTCCCAGCCTTGCTGTCTTCTGAACCCCTTCCCCACTTGTGAGTAATGCCAGTAGAGCACTTCTCATAATTATGTAGGTTTTGATTCCTGGTAAAAATGTGAAAGCTCGGGGTGTGTGGTGGTACACACCTGTAATCTCTGCACTCTGGGAGGCTAAGGTAGGACGATTACAAGTTTGAGCCCAGTCTGGGTAACTTAGTGACTCAGTGAGACACAGGCTGTAAATTAAAATAAAAAAAATTTTAAAGGGTTGGGGATGCAGTTCAGTGTGAAGGCCCTGGGTTCAATCCCTAATACCTCAAAAAAGAAAAAAAAATCAGCAGCTCACCCCTCTCCACCCACCTAGCAGGAGAGAAACTAGAAGTGGTCTGTCATTTATACCAGAGGAGTATGAATGAAAATTGAGAGAATAAGCCTTGACAGGGAAAAAAGCTTGCCAGACTGGGCTGGCTCTGGGTGGAAAAGGGTACTTGATTGACAGCACAAGCGGAGGGGCCAGTGAGAGAAGGATTTAAAGAAGAAGGCAAGCCAGGCAAGATTTGTTCTGTAGCACATATGACTTGACTAATGAACATGAAGAGATACCACACGCTTTGTAGAAGTATCCTCTCACTTAACTTTCCAAACCATGTTGCTACAAGTTTCTAGATGAGGAAATTGAGGCCCTTAAAGGTTATCACTTGCCAAGCTCACAGAGTCTTGTCAGTGGCTGTCCATCAGATGCAAAATCCATGTGCATCATGAGTACACAATAGCTAATTTCCTCTAGGCTGCCTGGTGGCACCTCCAGGGCCTTTCAGAAGCGGAGAAATCCATCCAAGCTTCCAACAAGGGCCAGAATCCCTCACCCCTCAGAGAAGCACAGGGAAAACCAGAGAGGGACCCTGATTCTCTAGGATGATTCCAGCTCTTCAGGACCAGGCTGCAGCTCAACAGCACCAAACACACCCTCAGCTAAAACTAGAAGATCTTAGTGAAGCCTTGTATACACTTAAAAAGGAGACAGGATACAGTATTTTGGAGACATGGTCATTTCTAGGGGGCAGTTTCAAGGGTAACTTTCAGCAAGTTAGTTCTTTATTCTTTCCACTGATCTCTATCCTATTTATCTGGCAGGTAATAAGCTCTTCAAAGTCTTCCTAGTTCACATTTTTAGCTCATAGGCAATTATGGTTGGTCCTTAGAGAATCACTTTGCCTAAATCAAAGGTGCTCAAGCTTGGCAATGAGAAACTTTGCCTGGAGGTTTGCGCCTATCTTACAGGACATCAGTGGGTCAGAGGAGCTTCAAAATCCACATCAGAGGGCAATAGTGGAGACTGGGTTCATTTTGCTTTTTCTTGCTGCTGATTTTGGGTAGCTATCACTGGCAGTGGGGCACAGGCATGATCCAAGGTCTTAACAAGGTTAATTTTCTTTTGCAGACTTTCTAATTCCATGTGAGGCCCCCTTAGCACCTGTGCTTTCCAGTTGTCCTGCACTTCTCCTTCATTATGATCAACCGTAATGATATCATCGTTTGTGTATTTATTATTTGATGTCTGTCTACATCACTAAATTGTAAGTTTCATGTGGCAGAGTGCCCCCATAGTTTTTTGTTTGCCACTGCATTCCCTGTGTTTAATCTTTGTTTTTGCACAAAGAAGAAATCCTCTTCTCCACTAGTACCAGGGGTAGGCAGTCTTATTTCACTGTCCCTGGCACAGGTATGCTCCCCAGAGTGGTTAGAGTAGGTGATGGGAGCCCCCTGGAGACAATAAGGCCAAAGGATGCTGGAAGGAGCCCTGAAAGCTCCTTAGTCCATTCTCCCACACCATTCAGTCACAGAGGAGTGTATGCTAGGTTTAATGACTTGCCTTCAGTGGAAAGTTAACTGACAGTTTTATTATGCAAGTATTTTTATGAAAAGGCTTTCATCTTTCACATATGCAGTATCCTTTTCCATATAAGTGCGTGCTCCTGACCCCTTTGCTTTTCCCAACTGTCTTTCCCCTTCCATCCATGGTCCCTATAAATTTCTCACTCTTTCATTCAGTTCTTTACTGCTACTATCACCACCTTCTCCATATTTTAAAATTACTTCTGTAAATGCTTGTAGTCAGGAAGTTCTTTCTGCTATCTAATCTCAGTTCTTCATACTACAGTTAGGCCTGTTTCCTCTTGTTCTGTTTCTAGTGTGACTGGGAAAGAGTTAGTCACCATCTCTGAGTTGTGACTTTTCTTATATTTGAAAATTGCCTTCTTCCCTTAAGCATCTCTGCCCCACCACCCTTAAACTTCTCTTAGATCAATAATCTTAGTTCTTTTAGTTTTGCCCAACAGGTCACTCAAGGCACAAGTTTTCCTGTCATTGGTTAAACAAGTTCTGCTCCCTGTATCCTCACCTTTCACAATTAGATCCTCTTGGATCATGATGAGCTGTCTGTATCACCTGCCCCACCACAGTGGTGGTACCCCTTCTCTCAAAAGAAAACTCCTGGGAACCCTTGACCAATTTCGTTACCTTTCTTAGAGGTGGAGCCTCCCTTCCCTTCTGCATTCAGGCTGTTTTTCACTCTGGACACATATCTGACATTTGCAGCCCGGAGAATTTATACCTTGGACCCCAGAAAGGAGGATAGCCTGAAGCGCTGTGCCCCACCGCCTCTGTACAATGAGAAGCATTCATAGCTCAGAAGGCAGCCTGCGAAGGGGCGGGGGGGACCCAGCCTTTCTTTTTTCTGTACAGTAAATAATTTACAAAAACAAATTTTCCTCCCCACAGGCTATACCCACTTTATCACTGGTTCCCAGGGCCAGCCCTTACACATTTCCATACTGTCATGAACTATTTTTAGCATAGGATGACATGAAATAACTAGTTGCCCATGGGCTTCAAACTTATCTCTTTCACTTGTCAGAATGTTGTTAGTTTTCCTTCTTTGGATCCATTGGCTACTCATGGCCCAGAAATATTCCTAGGGGTATGAGAGATACCTATGTGGTATGATTTGAAGAATTGTTTAGAAACTCCTCTGTCTGAAAATGTCTTCTTTGGCCTGAGTTTGATCATTAGAAATTTGGGTGTTAAGAGATTCATTTCTTTAGCTCTGATATCACTTCCTCATGAAGTTTCTTTGTTATATTCTTTTTTTAATTTTAATTTTTTTTATTTAAGAGAACGAACATACTGCTGAATGTATTAGTTATTGAGAAAGAACAGTTCATACTTATATGATTAGATCTTTGTTATATTCTTTGACAGCTTATTCCTTTTCCCTTTTGGCACTTACTCAGTTTGTAATTACATGTACATTAGTCTGACTGGTTAATGTCTGTCTCCCCTACTCCATTAACTATTCTAAGAGAGCTGAGAGTATGACCTCTGTGTTTCCATTGCCTATCGTTGATCCTGGCACATGGAGGGTGTGTAATGAATATTTGTTGTTGAATCTGTTCATAAACTTAAATGTGAATCTCCTAACTACTTGTAGGAAAGGATGGTGAGCATGGGTGTCTGAGATACTAACGGTGGTGAGGGAGACCAGAAAGCAAGGATGGAGTACTGACCATGAACAGCACCCCTTTTCCTCAATTTACCTGGGGCTGGTTTCTATTGCTACCCTAGCTCCCTCTTTCTTCCTGCCAGCTTGAGGCTTCCTACCTTTCTTGGTTCTACACTAGGGCCTTTGCTTAGTGGGGGTATCTGGGGAAGATGCGTTTGATCAAAGTGCAAAAAAGGTTAAAATGACATCAAGTGCAACTATATGTGCTTTTTCCCCCAAATATACTCAGGCAAATGCCATATACATGTGTGTATATAGAGACATGCCTTGTTTAACAAATGAGTTACATTCCTAGGACTAGGTTATTAAGTGAAATTATTGCTAAATGAGGAATTGTATATAGTATGTACATTACAATATTCAGAACAAAGAGTTAAAGGAAACTCCAACTTGATGACTTTGTTTTTATTTGCATGACTTTTACACGCAGTACTGTAATGTATAACAGAACATAAAACTATAGTACTGTACTATACAGAACAATCAGCAAAAATTACAGTACTGTATAACAAAAGGAGACACTGAAGCTCTATAAACAAGATGGATAGAACTGTACCCAAAAAAGACTGGTTATAAGACTGAACAGTCATTAAATAGGTTGTTAAATGAGGAATAGCTGTATGTATATGTGTGTGCATATATATGTACATCTATCTATCTATCTATCTATTTATCATCTATCTGTCTATCCATCCTCATTTTTGTGGCAGCATGTTGACACTGCCTTGCTTCGGTTACCCACCTCAGAAGGGAATTTGTAGAGACTGAGGCTGGAGATTCACAGATGTGAAGCCATAGCCCCCAAGCTCTTCTGGTGCCCACCCTCGACTGCACACTCAAACTCGACTCTCCTGGTTCCAGTGGGCTTTCCCCCGGAATAAGGGCAAGGTGCCTTCCTGCTCTCAGGCATTGAAGGCCTACTCCTGAACAGGGCTAACCCAGGCTCCTGAGGAAAGGGTACTAGGGTTCCAAGTCAGAAAGGAGCAATGAGGGAGAGGGCCAGAGTGAGCCTTTCTTGTTCCTGAAGCTTGGCAACTCTGGGTCCCAGCCCAGGAAGAATCAAGTTTTCCCACTTCAGGCCAGCCCCTTCCTACCAGGAATCCTGCTAGACTGGCAATTCTCTTCCCTTCTCCTAACCAGAAAGCGTTATAGCCAGCCAGCCAGCTTCCCACCTGCCAAAGCCAACCCATTCTTTAAGGCTCTGCTGGAAGCTGCCGCCATAAAGAGACTCCCTTCCTAGTTTGCTTTGGCACTGCCCAAGCTCTGCTCAGCACTAGGCCTGTCCCTCAAGGAGCAGGAGCCCCAAATGGGCTCTCAGAGACTTGTGGCTGCTTCAGTATTTTCTTTCTGACACAGGCCTCAGGTGCAGCTGCTCCACTTGCCCTAGCTACACGCCCAGGTCCTCACATACCACTGATATCCCCTATGCCCTCTGTAGGCATTCGGTAAATTAGCAGTCACTGCTCAGTAAATAGCAGACTCTTGGTCAGTAAATGATGAATTGATTAAATGAAGTGCTTAGTCACTCAGTACAAGGCTGAAGGAGGTGATGCCATCATTTATTTCTCTGTGTATCTGGGCAGGCAGATTACCTTAAAAATGAGTAGCTCTTTTCCTTACGCTTTCTTTTCTTTTCCTTTTTTCCTTTTCTATTCCCCCCTTTTAAACTCACTACTACCTGCCAAACAGGTAGAGAGGACAGGGAAAGTGAATGAAACGAAGTGCTACAAGACTAAGATGGGTGCCCAACAAGGGAAATTCTCCACCTCTATCTCTATCCCCACAATTTTCACCAATTTTGACTGTGATCTGGGGGACTCTGGGTGCCTAGCTCTCTCAAGCTCTGAGATGTTGATCTTGGGCTAGTCCAAAAACTTGTAAGCTTGAGCTTTGGATACAAACTACGCCTACTGGTAAATTCCAAATCATCTGTTTTACTTTGCTTTCCAGTTTCTCCATCTCTCTTTCCCTTGTACTGGAGGGCAATGTGCTCACCTCTCTGTCTGTGAGCCACTTACCTAGTGGCAACACAGTGGGACAGGCTGGGACAAAGACAGGGAGAAAAGGAGGAGCTACAGCTTAGTCACAAACTTTAAGCCAATGGAATATCAGATTGATGGGGATTTTATATTATAGACATATTAGTTGATTAGAGAAGTATGTCACAGAACCCAGCAAATCTGACTTCAGTGGGACTCAGTTGTACAAAGCTAGTAATGTAATTTTCTGAAAAGGTCAGGAAGAAAGCTAAGAATCATCATAAATCCAGGTTAGCTTGGGATTTTGAGACTTCATGGAGAATGAAATGAGAATTGGCTCTTGAAGATCTTTCCTTTAAACAGCTCCTCCAGCTTCTGATAAACCTTTCCATCTGTTGTTAAGTCAGCCTGGAGTCTCCAGAACTAGTTTTCGAACCAACAAGTAGACACAAGAGGAAGAGGAATTTCTGAGACCCTCCATGCCTCAGGCCATATTATGAGCATTATCAAACAAAAGCAGGAGCACCCCCCAATGCCTCAAATGAAATTAAGTGCACTGCAGCTCACCTGTCTGCTCACATTCTATGCTGAGTGTAGGGGCTAAGGAGGATCACTTTTGCAGCTTGGCACTCACCTCTGACCAGACTATTATCCTGACAGAGGGGACAGCAGGCTTTCCATTGGAAAGTGTGTATTCTACTCAGACCCCCAGCAGGCTTCCCAATGCCTGCCCTCGGGGAAGCCAGCACTGAGCAAGCAGGCTGTTCTGGACCAAACTCAGTCTGGGAGTCTGGCAGCACTGAAGAGGGGTGTGCGGTGTTGCGGGGGGTGGGGGGATAAGAGGCAAGCCAGGAAGGAACCATAGAAGTCACTTCCTTTCTTCTTATTTCTCACTCCACTTTTACTCAGAGACAGCACCAGCTGAGCTAATGAGAAGTAGTGGGAATCCTAGCCAGACCACTAAGGTATGAACAGATGAGCTCTAGCTCCCTGGAAGAGAAGACAAGAGGAAGTGGGTTGAATACTCAAGCCTATAGCTTTTAGTAAATTCTTCCTTCAAGGAAGGATAGGGAAGGTTCCTGTGGTGCTTTGTCCATAGGTAGGGGCTCACTTTTTGAGGAAAGTGATTACCTGGAGAGGAAGGCTGATAGTGTACCTGGACCATCACTGACCAAGCCTGCTTCCAGCTCTGGTTTTCCCTTGGGCTAGTGTCTACTTCCTATTCAGTCTCCTGTACTGGCTGCAATCTTACACCTCCTAGACCATTTCCAATAGTAATTGCAACTTTGGGGAAGGGATTTCTAGCTAGAAGGTACAAGTGAACTTGCCTTGACTGCTAAAAGAATTCCCTACTTCCTAGAATAGCATCTACAAAAGTTTGCTGTCTGCTCTCAAAGACCCCATTTTATCTCCACTCTAACTCCTTAGCTAAACTGGACTTCAGCATGGTAGACAATGGCTTCCAGAAGCCATGTTTCCCTGATCTGACTCCTCAACACATCTGGGCTGCTCTGAGACTGGGATATAGCCTTCCCACCTTCACAGGGCTCCTGTTAGCCCACGGAGTTCCATGGAGGACCTTGTCTACAAAAGCTGTAGCACTACAGTGAAGCCCTAACTCTTGTGCTATTATTGTACACATTGGGATGGCACAGTATATCATGGACCATTATTAAACACCTTATTCAAAAGGGAGAGCTCATCTTTCTGACCCCTGTGGTCATGGAATGCTCTCCCTTGAGCACACTGAGCATACAAAATGCCCCAGCAAATGAATTTAAGCTTTAATCTCACTCAATATGTTGGTTTCTCCAGGACTGAAGAGACTACTGCACGATACCAACTGATCTGTTATGTAAACCCAGCCAGCTATGGCAGATTATGGCTTTGCTATTATTTTGAGGGATGCCTTACATAACAGAAGAAAGTTCAGGTAGGAGCATAATCATGATGAGCAAACATAGTGCAACAGTCACCACCAGACATGGTCATGCAGACATGGCCTACTTCGTTCCTCTCAACTGACCTACCAGGTGGTGGCAAGACCTCTGCAGGGCTCTATCATGCAGAGGGCCTGGAAACTGTCAGCTTTGGCTATACACATACATCTCCATTCATTTAGACTTCCTGGTTTCAGAACCAGGAGCCAACACTTGACCTGGAATTGAAAGATTGTCAGTGTATCTGCAAATACAAATATTAGCAGGAGTGTTAACCTTCTTTTCAGGCAAGGGGGGAAAATAAGGTCACCCTGAAAAGAGTTATTTTCTGAGATATGGTCTCACATGGGTCTACTCTGGGCCAAAAGCAAGAGTAGATGAAGCTCGTGGTCTATTCTTACCATCTTTCTTTAAGAGCATGAACCTTCCAACCAGACCCCTTGAACTCTTATGTTTGTGAGAGTCCTACACTGCAGCAGCCCACCCAACATAGGCCTTTCCTAGACTCCAGCACTATCTCTCTACCTCTCTCTAAAACCCTACTCCCAGTGATCTGTCACACTGAAGGTCTGAGAAACAAATCCACACAAAGTAGTCAATTATACATCATGGTGTCACATGTTGCTGTTCCAAAAGGCATACTGGATCCTGGCCACTCGTGAGAGATAGGCACCAAAACTTTTGCCAGTCTCCAGCTCATGAACGTTCTGAAAGCATATCATTTCCACAGCTAGCATCGTAACTTTGCTAAACTTAAGTCTCATTGTCTTCACTAGCACCAGCAGCTGACTCAGGCAGAGGAATATTTTGCTAAAAGAAATAAACATCTTTTATTTTTTGTCTTTTTGAGACAGGGTCTTGCTATGCAGTTCAGGTTGGCACTGAGCTCACTTTGTAGCCCAGGCTAGTCTCAAACTTGCAAGGATCCTCCTGCCTCAGCCTCCCAAGTACTGAGATTACAGGCGTGCACCACCACACCTAGTTAAGAAGTAGACATTTCTTCATTTTGTGAGAGTGATTAGACTAGTGTGGGCTATGAGCAGAGGACAAAAATTATTTTGAAAAGTAAATACTGGGCAATGCCATCTTAAATAGATACCTGCACACCAGCGTTCACAGCAGTGTTTTGTTTTTCAGTGCTGGTGATTGAATCCACGGCACCTGCACAGTTATATCCCCAGCTCTTTTTAAAAATTTTTTTGATACAAGATCTTGCTAAGTCACTAAATTGCCCAGGGTGGGCTTAAATTTTTAATCCTCCTACCTCAGTATCACAGAGTGGTGGGATGACAGGTGTGCATCACCATGCCCAGTCATAGCAGCATTCTTTTTTTGTTTTAAACCGGGAATTGAACTCACAACCTTGCACTTGACAGGCAGGTGCTGCACTGCTGAGCTAAATCCCTGGCACAGCAGCATTCTTCACAGTAGCCAAAAGGCAGAAACAACCTAAGAGTCCACCAATGAATGAATGAATAAACAAAATGCATTAAACCCATACAATGGAATATTACTCAGTCAAAAAGTAGCAAAATACTACTATTTGGTACAACACAGATGAACTTCGAAAACAGTAACCTAAGTAAAAGAAGCCAGACCCAAATGCCATATATTGTATGATTCCACTTACATGAAATACCCAGAATAGGCAAAGTCATACAGACAGAAAATGAAACAGAAGTTACCAGGGATGGGGCCAATGGAATATCATTGTATAGAGCTTCTGTTTGAGGTGATGATGAAGTTCTGGAAATGATGATGGCTTACATACGGTACATATGGTACTTAAAAAAACTGAAATGGCAATGTTTTATATATATTTTATCATAGTATATTACATTGTATACAAAACACATACCCATATATAGTAGTAGGTACTAATAGGTGTGCCAGGCCTACTCATCAGCAAAGAGATCGTTCCCCACATACTAGTCTCCTAGCACATGAGACTTACATTTGCGTCTCAGCAAAAGGACAATTTCTTACATGTCAGGGTTCTCATGAGGTATCCAAACCATGAACATAAAGACTGCAAAAGGCATTTGTGATTTTAATGGAGACTGTCCCTTAATCCAAGAGTGCTTCTTCTTTGTTAGGCCACTAGACACTCCAGAAATAGCTATTTTAAATTACTTTGGGCCAGGGAAGGACTTTCAAAGCTTGGTACCAAAAGCAAAAATCACAAAGGCGAAGAATGTCAGGCTTAACCACACAGAAACCCAAAACCTCTCTGTGGCAAAGAATTATATCCCTAAATCAAATGGTAAATTAGTTGACAAAAGGTTGCAATCTCTAATTCAGGGTTTCTCACGGTGTGGTCTACATACCACTGGTGCTATGGGAAGGAGTTTTAGATGGTACAGGGACAGAGAACTGAATCTTAAATGGTACAAATTTAGACACTACAGCAGGTAGCTCTTCATATCGCACCATGCAAGTGACTACCTCTTCAGAAGCCAGGTCCAGGAATATACATACGAAATCATTACTTCTAAGACTCAATTAAAGCTCAAATTTTTCCATGTAAAATTTTCTCAAAAACCTGATTTCTGAATCTATATCCTTCCTCTATGTTACTGTATATTAGCTCAATAGAGAATAGTAAATGAATTAGCACACATGGGGCAGTCAGAAATATTTGCTATTATTACTATTTTCTGAGCATCTATGTGTGGAAACCAGCTGGTGCCAGGTCTGATGCTTAAAGGCAGAATACTAGGGCCTCTGGAGCTGAAGGGAGCTCAAGAGTCAAAATATTTCAGATCACACTGGGCAGGCATGCTCTGTAGCCAAGTGCAGAAGAGAGGTGATATGAAAGTTTTGGGTAAAATCTTAGAAATAAATGTGAGGTCACAACAACAGTCACAACAGAATATTGCTAACACTTTCATCCCAGCTTGCTATACCTACCTTATAGATCAGAGAATTAATAAAGTCCTTCAAATGTCAACTTACAAAGTTTTTCATATAGTATATTTAGATTGGAAACTGTTTTCCCAGTACTTTCTACCTCCCACCTAAATTTTCCAGTATTAGAAGTATAATCAAATGACAAGGGAGAGTTCCCTAATAATAGGGTGATTAACTATCCCAGGTTCCCTGGGACTGTCCCAGCTTGATCACTGAAAGTCCTGTGTCCCAGGGCTAGGATGGGTGGTCCCCCTACCTAATAAGGATATTCTCACCAGTTAGATTCTGGGCTCACATTTATGTCTGTTTCACAGACAATATTTAGTGTTCTAACAATTTCCTTAGTGTTAAGCTTATTTCTTTAGTTTTGTTTGTTTGAGACAGTCTTGCTAGGCAGTTAAGTCTGGCTTGAACCCACTATGTAGCTGAGGCTGGCTTTGAACTCAAAGTGATCCTCCTGCCTCAGCCTCCCAAGTGCTGGGATTACAGGTATGCACCACCATGCCTGCCTCTTGAGTGTTTTAAACAATTCTTTCTTCATAAACAATCTATGCACTTTTGAAGCCATGACCTCATTTAGTCTTGGGTCTGTTCTTCATTATGAAGCACTGGGAAAGTTACTTAATTTTTCCAAGCCTCAGTTTCTTTCTTTATAAAATGAAAATAGCTGATAATATTATTTCATCAGGTTTCTATAAATATTAAATGACATTATAAAGATAAAATACTTAGCACACATTGTCAATGTATAATAAATGTCAGCTATTAATCCTTTGTATTTATTAGTTACATAACACAAGATTGAAGGGGTAGTGTTTAAAACACATCTCTTCCCCCTAATAGTTTAGACACACTATTAACAAACCAACAAGCTGCATACCCATTACTATATATGGCACTGTCCATCAGGACTTCTATCAACCTATTAGAGTTACTACATGTGATTAAAACTTAAAAAAAAAGAATAGTCACACTTAAATCCAAATAAATTTCTCTTCTCAAATTGCCTATACTCTTGTACTTCAAGGAAACCAAGATCTAAAATGGTAGCCAGGGATAGGTCAAAGCAGAAAAAACAGATATAAGTGAAGAATGTGTCTTGGGTCTGCTCTCTTCCCAAGAATATGGAAGTCCCCAAAGCAGAGGAATGTGCTGCAGATCAAGTGCCGGGGACAGTAACTTTTCCAGTATAAGTGATGGCACTGAAAGTCCACAAAGGAAGAAGATATTCTAATATGAACCTGAAATGCCTAATGGTGAGATGCAATGAGAGTAAATATGATGGCTAAAACATGAAGACATAAATCCAGGGAATTAAATGAAAAGAGGAAATGTTCACTTAGGAGAAAGTTATCCAGCCCAGACACTGGAGAAATCTAATGACCAGCAATAATGGTCGCCAAGTGTGCTAATGAGCATGTCATTCTGGGAAAAGCCTAAACTGAATTCAGAACCTCCAATCTCTAAGGTCCCAGTTGTCAAGAAAAATGAGAGAATGATTTGTACTGGTAGAACTAATAAGGTTGTTACTGCAGGACCCTGTCACTTACACCTAAACTTCAAGGAAGCCTGACAGCCTCTTGATTTGTTCCTCAGTGGTTTAGGACACTGAGTTGCTCTGATCTCAGGAGGCCGGGTGCTCTGGTGTACCTGCCCAACAGTTCACTCTCCTTCCTCAACCAGTGCCTTCGACACCCCCCATCCCTACGCTGTAGCATTTCCACGCTTTGCAAAAAACCAAGTATCAATAAACCAGTGTCAGTAGAGTGGATGACAAAAGAAGTCACTCATTCAAGAAACTCAAACAGCCAAGACACTCCCTAGGAATAGCACAAGTGAACACTTTGATTCAGGCTCCCACCCTTGCAACTCCCTCAGCCAGATCTAACCCACGTAGGCCCAGAACCAGAACCAGAGGAAGCATCCTCCTCTCATACTTCACCTGGGTGAGGGGAGTTTCTCTTCTAGTTGAAAGAATGCAAAAGCTATGGGCCACTCTTCCAGGCACCCCCTCCCCTCTGCCCAACAGAGCCCAGATCATCAGGATCCTGTTAGGGATTTCACTCTGCAGAGGTTCAGCATCTGTGGGCCAAATACGCTTGTAGTAATCTTACACCAGAAATGAAGATTCCCTTGAAACCTGTTCCTTCCATGGTTTGCTTTATTTTAGACAATGAGATAACCTGATACCTAAAGTAAAGTAATAGATGGGAAAGGGTCTCAATGGCATTGAAAATACCTGAGAAATACAACTTGTTCTAATGACACTAACAAAATCAGGAGCCTTGCTTGGTCCTGCCTGGAACCACTGGGGCTGGCTTAAGGGTGAGGCAGTGGTGGATTCATCTTGGGATAACGGAGGCAAACAAGGTCTTAGCAGTGAGAGTAGCTCCTGCCTATCTCAACTGCGTTTAGATTTTCTTGTTTGAGGCTTAGGGCCACCCAGGTATTCTGTGAGTGCTCAGTATTTCTTATCACTTAAGGAATATTACCTGCCTGTGACAAAGAACCTCAGCTCCAAGGAACCTTAGAGAGATCAGAGAGGTCAGACAACTTACTCAGGCTCACACATAAAGGCAGGGGCATAACTCATACTACCATCTAGGTCTCCCATTGGAGGAATGTCTTTCTCTTACATAACTGTGTGATATTGAGCATATTCTTGCTTTTATTCTAGAAGCACCCTGTACACACACATGTACACACACACACAAACACATACTAAGAACACCAAATTCCACAGTAAGGTTTCCTGAAGTGTCCCTTTCTGTGCTTTACACTGGCTCACTTGTTAAGTTATTCTCACCAGAGCCTTGCATACTCGGGGACAGCAACCACTTTGGATATGCCCACTGCCTTTCTCTCCTCCCCTCTCCCTTTCTTGCCTTCCCAGCAAGATTTCTACAGAGTCTGACCTACACACTGGAATATATGCCAACACGGAGGATAAGGATTCATCCATTCTCCTGCCACATGCAGCTCTTGAGCCACATAAGATGTCATAAGTTACTACCCTCTAGAGTTACATTTTGCTTGCATTCAAAACCAAAGGCTATGATCTATAGAGGGAATGGGGGTTCTCCCCCATCTGGACTCTCAAGAAATTCTCACAAGTCTCTAGTTTTTCCTATGTCGCTTCTTGTACCTTCTAAGACCAGCAGCAGCCTAATTTGTCATGACATTTTGCTTGTCCTGTCAGTCAGGGCCACTGAGTATTTTAAAAGCCCTTGCAGTTTCATTCAGAGTCTGGACATTTAGAAATAAGCTTCTTGGGGCCAGGCATTTAGCTCAGTGGCACAAGCACCAGACTGGCACGCACAAGGTCTTGAGTTCGATCCCTGGTGCCAAAAAAAAAGCATTTCTCAGTTCTCAGTAGAGTGGAACTCAAATTCCAAGAGGACATCCTAGCAGAATGTCCTGAGGGGCTGTGCATTCGGGAAGGGGTGGTACTGTCCTCTAAAGTATATCGAATCTGCTCACTTCTTGGGCTCCAGCCTTCTTATGAAACTTCATGGGCACCTTTCCAAACAGGATCACACCTGCTAGGCCTCCCCCTGAGCTGTACAAGGCTCCAGGTAGCCAAAAGTCCAGTCAGGGCGGCCTGTGAGCCTGACCTCCCCAGTGCCCCTGGTGAACTTCCTGCTTTTCCCCTTTTGTCGGAGGCAAGGGTCTAGCAGAGATGCATAACCACCCGTGTGCCCAGCTACCTACCTGTGGAAGAAGAGCAGGATGGAGAGCATAGTTTGGTCGATGTTGCGATTGCAGATGCCCTCGTTGATCAGGTAGCAGGGGTCCCGAAGCACAGGCTCTAGCGAATCCTGCCTCATTATGTTGTTGAGCTTGTCAGTATTGAGGTTCTCAAAGACCAACTTCTCCTGCAGCTGCTTAAAGTTGCTCACCGTAGGGCTGCCCGGGTTGTTGTTTTCCCCGCTGCTGCCTTGCTGCAGCCCGCTCCGGTGGGCCAGGTCCAGGCAGCAGTTGCAGCAGTCGAGGCCGACAGGTGAGCGGCAGTCAACCTTGGACTGGGCCATCTTCTCAGGCTTCGGGGCCGCCAGGCCTGGGAGGTCAGGGAAAGCTGGCAGGTGTGTGCCCGCCGGGCTGGTCTGAGGGGACTCCAGGGTGCCTGGAAAAGACAAGTTGTAAGGACAAGAGTTGGAAATTAGCGTCTGAAGCCAGCCACCCTCAGTCCTCGCTTCGGCCCCCTTCTGGTTGTACTGCTGGGGGTGCAAATAGAAACAGCTGGACAAACAGCTCCGAGCGGATCCTTCGGGCTCACTTCCTCCTCTCTCCCCTCCCCCTCTCAGGCCAGGGCCGCCCCGCTGAGGTGCCACACACGGCCCCAGCGCAGACCTAAGTTTTCCAAGTGTGAGCGGGGCTCGGGGCGAACCTGAGGCTGTAAGAAGGGCGGGCAGCAGGGCAGAGGGAAAGCTGGGGCGCGCCCTCGCTCCCTCCCTCCTGTGCTCCCTCCCTTCCCCGCTCTCGGGCTCCCCTGGGCTGTGCCGGCTGAGTGGTGGCAGGAGCCGAGAGCGAGTGAGAGAGCTGCACGCCTCCTAGTCAGCACCGGGCTGTGACAGCATGTAAATTACCCCAGAGGGGCTGGCGGAGGACGCGCCGCGGCTTCCCTAGCAGGCGCTGGCCGGGCGGGCTCAGTGCTGCCCCCTCAGCCCGCCGGCCCGCCCGCCTGTCCGTCCGCACTCTTAGGCTCTCGCGGCAGGTCGCACCCTTGCCAGCGCTCCCGCGGAGCCCGACCGGGCTCTCTCTTTCTGCGCGCGCCCAGCGCCTCAGTTTGGGCTTCCTCCGCGCTCAGCGCGCAACCCCTAGACAGAAAACTGCAAAGCGGCCCGCCCGGAGCGAGCGCAGCGCCTCCCTGAAACCCGGCCTCCTGGGTCTCAAGCTCTGAGGGAATGTTTTTCCTAGTCCCGCCGCGGAGGAGTCCCCCTACAGGAGAAAAGCCGCGCTCATGGGGCCGGCGAGCCACGGCTTTAAACCTCCCCCCTTAAAACCGATTTTGGAGAGAGTGGTCTCCCCTGAAGAGTCTGGGTGGCAAACAAGCGTCAGGAATACTCAATAAATACCTCAAGCAAAGCTCATAGAAATACGTTCAAACTCTCCTCAGTTTCTGTCTCTTTCCTC
>RJWM01023269.1:0-32100 GCA_004363535.1 Dasyprocta punctata
GTTGGGTTAACATTTGGATAGTTTATTAGAAATTGTAGCATTAGTTTACCCTAGGAAAATATGAATACACTAGAATCTTTTCTGGGTTCATTTATGCCTGAAGCCAGGTGCAAGTATCCAGCTGTTTTGTAATTTTGTCTTAGTCCCCCAGGTGTATGATACATTATTTACAATTATTCTTAGCTTTTTATTTCTCTTGCTTGTGATTGGAAAAGGAAGTGAGTAAATTCCTTAGTTCAATGGTATTTACTAAGGTCTCTGACTTTATTAGGCAATAATTCTAAGCACTGGAAAAATGAATGGTCTCTAGAGCTAGTCCACCTGCTGGTGGAAGAACTGACAGTGATTGAACAAATACATAATGTGTATAGTGGGAGTGCTGTGAAGAAACAGCAAGAAAGTCAAGAGCAAAGAGAGTGGTCAGGTGCCAGGAAGATGGTGTTCCAGTGAGTAATTAGGGTGTTGTGTTCACTTTCATCTGGTTGAGAAATTTACAGCAGGAGAGGTTTGTTTTGGCTTATGGTTCAGTCCATGTTTGCTAGTTCCAAGACAGAAATAGCAGGGCTAAAGGGCATGCCAGAGGAAAGGGTGCTCAACCCATGGCAGCCAGAAAGCAGAGAGAGAAAAGAGGAACTGTGTGCAGTGACCTCCCTCCAATCAGCCCCGCCTCCTAACAGAAAGTCAGTTATAGGGCACCCATGATTCGATCACCTTCCAAACACATGAGATATTTGGGGAACATTTTATATCTAAGCCATAACATTTTGCTCCTGATCCCCAAAAGTCATGTCCATCTCATTTTGCAAAATGCATTTAGGCCATCTCTAAGAGTTGCCAGAATCTTAACAGCTCCAGCATTGCTTAAAAGTTCAAGTCCGAAGTCTCCACTGACACTGAAGGCAATCTCTTAGCTGAGAGCTTCTGTCAGAATCTAAAAGAAAATTAAACACTTTCGACATACAATGGCATAGCATAAATGTTCCAGTTTCCAAAGAGAGAAATAAGGGTTAGAAGGGAGCCAGATCAAAGCAAGAAGGAAACCTTGTAGGGCAAATACTAAATCCTGTAATTCCATGTCCAGTACCCAGGGTAATTTGTGGTGAGATGTAAACTCTAAAAGGCTTAGGAAGCCCTGAACCTATGGCATAGGTGGTTGCAGCCCACATGGCCTCTCTCTTGGGGTGGCTTCTCTTATTAACTATACTTTTCCTTAATATATGTTCCTTGTTCTTGGCATCTCTAACTTCTTGAGGTCTTTACTGCACCTTTGGCTTTACACTCACAGACTTGCACACTGCTCTAATAAGAGCACCCTGCCTGGCTTCCAAGCCTTCCTCTGAAATCTGAATGGAAGGTTCCATGTCCCTGTGACTTGGATTCTGCATGTGTCTATAAAACCAGCACCATGTGCATGATGCTGTTTTTGATACATTGTTTATAGGATATAAAAGAATCAAGCATACTGCTCATTGAGATAGGTAAGGCATAGAATAATCAAAGAACTCTGTTTGTCAGAGATGTGGTACATTTGAGATGTCCAGGAGACTCAAGAGGATGTTCGTGGAAAGCTCCAACTAGGTGACTTTTAAGAGCTGGAATGGGAACTTCGGAGAATCAGCATATGACATTTAAATCCTTAGTACTAGATTGGTGACTTGGGCTTGCATGTAGATAGAGAGTACTTCTTCGGCAGATAGATTGGGAAGAGAAGGAAGAACAGTTAGCATATATGAGAAAGAATGACTAGTTGTGAAGAGATAGCTGAGGGGAGTCTCATAATTTGAAAGTCAAGGAACATTTTAGAAAAGAGGTGGGGATCCAACAGCCCAGAGAGTGTGAAGAGGCTGGGTAGTACAAGGACTGGAACTGACCAGTGGATTTGCAGAAACGGAGGTCATTGGCAACCCAATGAGTGGTTTTTCTTGAATAGAGGGGATGAAAATCTGACTGGAATAGATTTAAGAAAGATCCTATAGTTGAAGAAGTAAAGACTGAAATGCACAAATTTTTCAACTGAATACAACAGCTAGTTCAATAAAACTAATCCTCTCTTTTAAATATTAAAACCACTAATATTCAGGGAGTGTATAGACATCAGGAAAGTATATAATTGGACTATGAAAGAAAAGCTAACTGCTTGATTTTGTCCTGTGCTAGCAAATATTTACTTCAGTTTTCTAAGTATTTGTTCAAAACACTCAATTATCATAATTAGTGTTTAACAGTGAAGGTTTTTGAAGTATGTAAGCCATTTTAAAATAGCATGTATGGATAGGCAGTTTATGAATGCCATGTTAATGAGATCTGTGTTTATCTACAATACATCAGGTTCATTAATATTTTATAGCAGTAATCTGGGATAATGTTTTTAAAGAAGGTTTTCTTTAAGAAAGAATTTCTGTTTTACACCATAGTTTAAAAAGTAAGTAAATGTACTGAATCTTTCTGTTGAAGTCTTTCCTAAAATGCACTCATTCTGATATTCCACTAGGGGGTGTGGTAGGAATGAGATTGAAGTTTTCTCCTTCACCTGTCTTCATTCTGGACAGGGATGGGAAACCAATGGCTGTTCTTCCCACTCACCTTTGTTTTTAATTCCCAGAGACAAACCCCCAAGAAGAAAAAACCCAGAGAGTTTTGCTTTATGTTCTCCTCCCCCAAATTTTGTAGTAGAATTAAAAAGCAATAAACATAAAGATCAGTAGCATTTCATTAAATTAGCAATCACAGAAGATACATAATAAAAGTAAATATGACGTTTATATTAGCAACTGAAATCATGAAGTATCTATGAATAAAGCCCACATGTAGAACTTTTATGGAAAGAATAATAAAACTATTGAAAGAGGTAAATGAAAAGTTCAGTCAAAGGAGGCATATATTATGCTCATTGGTGGGAGGATATGGTCCATCAGATCTCTCAAAACTAATTTACTAATGCTATATATCCTGATTAAAATCCCGTGAGTGATTATAGATCATAGACTGAGGAGTAAAGGTAAATGAATTTTTATAACTTTTTTGTTCAGAAAACAGTACATGGGCCATTTCATGTAATTTATATAGGTATTTTTTCTGGGATAGAAAGAAAGAGGGACTATTTTTCATGTTGCATATGCTACCTATACATACTAATAGTAAAATATTAACATAGTCTACCTCTCAAACCTGTAGAACTTAGTTCCTCTAATGTGTCGAACTTTCTGTCAACAGTGTGCCTTTGCACATTCTGTTCCTTGACCGTGTACCTAAGACTGTCCTTTCATAGTCTTTGTTGCCTAGTGTTACTTGAGAATTCTCTGTCGAGACCCCTCCCCTTTGACAAACCTTTCCTTATTAGCTTGTATCCTTACTATCTGCCTGTGTCCCAGCACATATTACAGTCAAATCAGACCTGTGCAAAAGCCTGACAATGCTCTCTTTATCTCCTGCAGGTGAGGGAGTTCAATGGCCAGCAGTTTATTTTGGAAGAAGCAATTACAGGGGATTTTGCATTGGTGAAAGCCTGGAAAGCAGACCAAGCAGGAAATGTGATTTTCAGGTATTGCAATGGTTTTTAAAAGGCATTGCTGTAGCACTCAAGTCTATATTTTCTAAATTACGATTGTGAAAAAGATCATAGTGAATTTAATATTTACATACAAAAAAGAGCTTACAGTCATACACAACCATGTGTATGTCGTATGTGTATATATTAGCAACAGAAACTATGAAGTATCTATGAATAAGTCTAAGAAAAATGTGGAGCTGCTGTGTGATATACTTGTGACAGCCTATGCTGATGGGTTGATATCCATGTTGTGCTGCTTATTAAATGTTCGGGCCCGGGGAACCTTGTACATAGTCGCATGCAATTATTTTTTCACAGGGTATTTCCCTGTGTCAAGACTAGTTGTTTTCTTAGAAAAAGAACTATAGTCCATGCTTTTGATTTTGATATTGTTATTTATATACATTATCTTAAAATGTCAGATTTAATTTGATATTCTGGAAAGATACTGCCAATAAGAATTTAGGTCAAGTTTTATCTAGTCCTACTGGTGTCTCCCAGGATATGCTTATAAAGATTCTATCTGAAAAGTTGCTTATCCTTAATAATATTGAATTTTCATTCTCATTATCTGGCTAGCCACAGAATTAATAGAGTTTTAGCATCCCTTGATTACCCTAAGTATACTAAATCAAAAAAAAAGCAAGATTTATAGATTATATAGTTGTGTTTTGAAAACTTTGTAGTCTTTGTACATGTTAGAGTTTTTCAAAACATGTTGCCTTACCTAAATAAATAAATACATAAATAATAAAAGCCAGATGTGGTGGTGAATGGTTGTAATTACAGCACTTGGGAGTCTGAGGCAGGAGAATTGCTGCAGGTTTGAGGCCAGCCTGGGGTACATAATGAGTCTAGCAAAATCCTGTCTCAAAAAGCCAAAAGAAAAAAAAAAAGCTACATCTTGAAGACCATACCAATTAGGGTCCAGAAGTAGTTTTCTTTCTTGTAATATTATTTGGCATTTAATATTTTATCCTTAGCAAATGCAGTTTTGTTGTAATCACGGTTACACTTTCAGTGGCACTCCATGTTATTTTTGTTTAATTGAGAATTTAGGTGATATTAATACTCTACTTTCTTGAATTCAGCCAATTTTGAAAAGCATAGCTACTTTTGACCATTGTAGGAGATATTTTATGTTGTGTCTACATTATTTGACATGTTGGTGTAATGTTTGCAAAGTTTAGTTACTTTTTAAGAGACTATGAATGTAATTGTGTAATAGCAAATGGAAATGGATTATTTCAGTTATTATGAAAATTATTATTTAATTTATGAAATTTAAATTATTTAAATGAATGAATCATTTCCAGGAGTTTATCCTGTTCTTCATTGCCTGGCCCTGGTACTTAGGGACTGCACAAAGGCTGTTCTAAGCTCTGACTTTATGCTGGAGTTACTGATCTTTGGCGTATAATAATAGTTCTCACCATCCAAGGTCAAGTGACCTACATCCTTAAAATACTGAAGGACTGCTGGTACAGAGGTCTATTTAGGCTGCTGTTAAAATGGAAGTGCCTTGGACTCCTTCTTCTCCAGTCACTTTACTGTGCAGCTTTTGATGTCTGGGCATCAGGTGAAAGCCAATCCGTAACTGGTGAAAGTTTACAGGACTCCTTTTCCAAGGACACTTTTGTCCTTACCTTTGAATCCAAGCAAAAGAAACAGTAGTAGCCTCAAAGAGAAAGTAAAACATAGCTGTGGTTGATTTCCTTCTATGAAAGATATTCTTCAGTTGACACGTATTCCTCAAAACAAAGATACATTTTAATTTTTATGGTTTATTTTATGGTTTGAGTTTTTATGGTTTATTTTATTTTTTAAAGGGAAATAATTAAATAATTTTGAAGTGCAAAATCATCAGCAAAGTCAGTACAATACCTTCTTGAAATTTTTATACCTCAGGGTCTGATGCTGTTGTACTTAGAAAATTTCATCAGAAAATGGTTCTTCCGAATGATCTTTTTAGGTGACTCACAAGTTACCTCTGAAGTTTCTGGTTTCAGCAATAGGCTGCTTTTTAATAGAGAATGCAATTACTATACTTTCTCTTACAAAGCAGTCACTACTTTTTTTTTTTAACATTTTAATGACAACAGATTGTTTAGTGAAGTCTTTAATTATATAGTGTCTTTGCTGAAAGATTAATGGAAACTTGTTACAAATAAACTGGATTTTCATTTTACTTTTTGTGTATTTTTCATTTGTCCAATATGATAAAATAGTCCCTCTTTCACTCAATCCCTTTAGAAAAACTGTATAAATTGAATGAAGTGGCCATAATACTTTTTAAATTTATAAAATAGCTACAAAACTTTTTAATGAAAAACATGCTACACTCTTTTTTTAAAATATTCATAGATTCTTTAATAGAAATTCTTTTAATCTGTAACATTTTAAAGTCAGACTGTGCTTAGCTTTGTTTTTCTTTCTTTTCTTCCTTATTTCCCTCATGTCTAATAGGAAAAGTGCAAGGAATTTCAATTTGCCAATGTGCAAAGCTGCTGAAACCACAGTGGTGGAGGTAAGAGAAGAGGTTATTTCTAAATTGCTGCTGCTAATTTTTTTACCTTGATGTTATATATTAGTTCAAGAAAAAGTGTAACAGTCTTTTGGTTTTCTGGAGGACAAACAATGACAGCATTTTTTGTTTTGAATATGGAGGGACCCTATTTAAATATATAATTTAAACTCATTAAAATATTTGGTGTAATAGCACTTTCTGAACACTAGGAACCTCACTAGGATGCTCTCTCTGGAAATCAGAGAAGGGACCAGCTTTTAAAAGTCCTTTGGTTTTAGAATAAAATCATTATAAATTCCCAGATAAATTTATGCATGGTCATGTATCACTTCGCAGGGATATAGTCTGAGAGATGTGTTTTTAAACAATTTTGTCATTGTGCATACATCATAGAATCATTTTCTCTTTTTTTATTTTAATTTGTTTTTGGTGTTGATGATTGTAAATTTCTTATGGTAGATAGCTTTATCACTAGTATGGAAGCTTCCCTAGGAAATGTCTATTCCTCAGAGATGTCTTCTGGGTGTAACTGGCTGATGGTCTTTGTGTCTGTCCCATGTTTTGACTCTCCAGAGATATAGTCCTTTTTAATGCAGATATGGAGATTTTCGTTTAACTTGTTCCTCTCTGCCCGGCTTTTTTTGCTGGTTATTCTGGTTGTAATCTTGGCTTTGAGAAAACTAGCATTTCATGATTCATAGCCCTGTGCCTTCATTAAATCTTCTCTTGGATAGTTCATGCTACTGAATGGCCTCTTGATTCATTCAGCTTTTCATATATTTCCCTAAACATGGTGCCTGGCTGTCCACTCCATTACTGGAGTTCATGCTCTTGAATGACCTCTTGATTCTTGTAGTGTCTTAAGCAATTGAAACTATTGCGGTGACAGAGCTCACATTGTAGGCAAAGAATTTTTGTTTAGAGCTCTTGCTCATTTCCTTTTTCTTGCAGATGAACATATTGAAGGTTTTTGGTAGCAGAATCTGGGCTGCAGTCTATCTCTGGAACATTCTTGCCAGTATCTTCCACTCTACAGTTCAGCATCTTTTCAGCCTTTCTCCCTGTTTACTTGAGTTCTAATTTGAGTTTTAAGGAAGACAGAGCTATAAATATCTAAAATGTGAATGACTATTTCCTTAGACATCTTACATTTCTTTTGAACTCTGAAGCAGGATGGCAAAAGAGCATCCAAGTCACTTATTACATTTTTTTTTTTGCTTATATGCTTTTTTAAGTTGCATAGCAATTAATTTATAATAAATGTTTTAGGTCAAGAAAGAAATCAGTATATTTGTATCAGGTAAAAAGGAGAGAATCAAATCTGCCTTTTATATCAGTTATTTCTGGTTTCTATAATGGGGAACATGATTCCTTTTTAATAAAATTTTCCCTCTGATGTGTTCTAAATAAACTAGTGAGTTGTGTAAAACTAAAGTGATGTCCGTTTTCATCAAAATCAATATGAATATTATTTTTATCTTTCTCAAAGCCTGCAGCCATTTGCATACTTCTTCACAAAGTTGTGATCTAGTCAGTGCTGGTTTTATCTTTTACCCCCTCTTTAGGAACTGGGTAGTTAACTGGGAAGAATAGTACAAGTGGGTGCAGATAGTGGCACATATGCCAGAGAGATGTTTCTTTCTTTATCCTAGACGGTGTTATTTCTAGAGCTCCCTCTTTGAGTGGGTGAAGTCTTCCCCGATGAACCGTACAAGTTTAAGAGCAAAATCAGCCAAGAATGACTCTTGGGTTTTGTGTTACACATGTATTATGAGGAGCAGCAAGTACTGCTGAACCTTGTGAAGGGAACTCATTTGGCTGTTTTTCAGGAGGAATCTTATTAACCTCTCGAGTCTCCATGAGCCCTTCTGCTAGTCTCCTCTCTGCATAGTCCACCATCTTGGGTTTCTCTGGAAAGTGAGCCATTTTTACATGTTTGTAAGGAACCTTATAGTAGGAAACCTAGGAGGAAGGCCTGCAGTACTTCATTTAAGAAACTGTTAATGCTTTGTCCCCTGCCAGCATCTCAGCATGCACATGCTGTCAGGAAAGGTTGTCTTACTCAGCCACTGAAGCTGCCTGCGATTAAAATAACCCAGCTTCTTTGATTGTCTCTGTACTATCAGACTTGTATTATAAGACAGAAAAGGTTACACAAAGCTCCTTCAACCATTTTAGTTAACTTTAGTTTTTAGTTGAAATAAGCATATACATGATCATGAATTAAATAAAATTATTTGGCATAATTGCCTATAAAATAACCGTATTACATGATGTTTGATGTACACATGTATATGTGTAGCCAGTGTGGTTTAGCACACATAGTAAATTGAACTTCTCTGAACCCACCTATTGTAAGAATGAGAGCCTGCTTTCTGTCTGCATATAACCACTAGCAGGAAGATCATGTTAATCAGTCATTTGTTTTTCTAAAATTATTCTGGGTCATGAAGTGTGGGCACATGGAAAATTATTTTCCCAAGTGGTATTCCAATACTTTCTTATTATATTTATAAGAGCCAACCTTTGCTAACTGTGACTTCTTGGTTCTGATTTTGCCTGGCATATCCCATCTTTCATTAGGAGATTAACTAAAGGAAAAGATTAAGGCGACATGTGCTATCTTTGCCAAGCACACGTATATTATTCCTGGTTAGTGAGTGAGGAAAGGTGCAGATCACAGAGTAAATGACATTATAAGTTTTTGTTTTAAATGCTTGTAATGGATCATTAAAACACAATAACTATAAGCAGAAGGAGGTAATGAATCCTCCTGAGGCTAGCACCCAGCTCCAATGCCTGTTAACCCATCTGTAACCCCATCTCCTTTACTTTTTCCTTGACCTGTATTATTTTGAAATGAGTACCAGATAACATGCTTCAGTGGTATTTAAAGGAAAATTTATTGATAGCAATTTGAGTTTGCAGGGCATTTTTCTAGTTGGGAAAAATCTTTGTTGTGGAGCTTTTGTCTTGATGGTCAAGATGTAGAACAAATAAATAAAATATATAGTATAATAGGTAATTGTTAAATGGTAAGACGGGGGAGGGGAGCATAGGAAAGGAGCATGAAGTACTAGGGAAAGAAATTGAGATTTTAGTTAAGGTATTAGTAAGAGTTTCAATGAGGCATCTTTTGAGTAAAGCACTCAAGAAAGTAAGGAAGCTAGATTTTCAGCTGAGGAGAGCCTTCTGTCAGGAGGTATAGCAGAGTCAGGAGCATTCCTAGTAGTTTTGCAGAATAGAAGTGGCCAACACTCTTCTCCAAGGCTTGGTGGTAGGTTGCAGAGTCTTACATGAGAGTACCTTTCTTGAGAGTAATGGTAATATCTTTTTTAAGGCTGTGCAAAATATGACTTTTTTTGTTTTGAGACCAGGTCTCACTGTGTAGTGCAGGCTGATGGCAAGTTCACTATGTAGCCCAGGCTGGCCTCGAACTCACAGTGTTCCTCTTGCCTCAGCCTCCTGAGTGCTGGGATTATAGGTGTGTGACACCGTGCTCAGTCAAAATATGATTTCTGTCTTTAAAGTATTTTATAATACTTTCCAATAAATTATTATGTCTTACTTTGATTTGGATGTGGTGTGTCCACTGGAAGATGTGTAGGTCATATCAGGCACTGTTTTGGAAGAGAGTAATGTTGAACAAGACTGAGTGAGTTAACTAGTGAGTAGATTGTTATTAAAAAAAGAAAAAGGCCATTCAACAAGCATAGTTTCTTCTACACATGGCTATTTCCTTCTCTGTTTTTTTGCCTTACTATAATGTAGCTGAAGGTGGCCATCCCAGAGGCAGAATAGATGGAACTGCTTTCTCTTGAACTTTCAGCCACCAAAACTCTGAGAAACTTCTTTCCTTTATAGGGTATGCAGCCTTAGTTAGGTATTTTCTTATGGCAACAGAAAAGAGACTAGTGCCTAAATACGTTAACATTGTAGGTGAATGGACAATGGGATTTTGAGATTACAGGCTCTTGGCTTTTGTGACTTTTTAGCCCTGATTGAAGAACTTTTAGATTGATAATGCCTCATGAATTATCTTAGCAAAAGTGATTAAATTGGTTGGTATTTCATTCCACAATAGAATGTGAGAAAACAGTGGATTTTAACTAGGCAATTTAATCACTTCACTGGATCCTGTGAATATTTAATCTCTACCAAGCAGGCCAATTAATGTATCAGTGTCTTAGAGACTTTGGGTATCTTGCTTCCTGCTTTAGAGAAAATGAAATGCCTAAGGGATAAACACAGTTCCTATCCTCTTAAATTTCTTTTATTTTTTATCTTTAGATTGCTAATGCCTTGATACAGTTTCAAAAGCACTGGAACTCAATAGCGTTTTCAAGAGACATAAAAAGAAAAAATAGGAAAAAATAAAGCTTCTATTCTTGTCAGACAAACAATTCTAATCACGCTGAGAAATTTCATTAGACAGATCCTTTTCAAGTGTTCACATCATATGTACACAGGCAACTATTGCTCACACCTGTGTGGACTTCATTCACGTAGAGACATCTCTGATTGACATATGGAGACATGATATTTATGAGAACTTAGCTGAAATGTCAAATTGACATTCATTGTTGTGAAACAATATGTTAAATGCCCTTCATTGTACTTTTTATTAACCTGATAGAACTCTCTACTTCAGTTGGTTAGCTAGAGGAATGAGGCCTACATGGAACAGTTTATTCTAAGCCTGTTGCATCCACCTACATGAGCCAGTTGAGTTAAACACTCTCTTTTTCTCTTTTAAAAAGATAAAGAAGAGTCAGGTGTGGTGGCGCACTCCTGTAATCCCAGTACTCGGAAGGCTGAGGCAGGAGAATTGTTTGCAAGTTCAAAACCAGCTGGGGCTACAAAGTGAGCCCAAGGCCAGCCTGAACTGCATAGTGAGACCCTGTCTCAAAAAGACCAAAAAAAAAAAAAAAAAAAAAAAGGAAGTACAGCAAAGAAAGATATTTGATATATAAAAAGAAGGAACCCCCTTTTCCTACCAATCAACTCTCCATGAATTTTGAAAACCCTTGAATCAATATGAATATTATATGGGAGTACTTCTTAGACGTGTTGAATTATATAATACCTTCAATTTACACTTACTTTCCTCACAATTTTTTAGTTGTTTTTACTCATGCTTTTATATTTCATTTTATTGAGTATTGAATCACTCCAAAACAATTCTGTAAGTTTTATGCTACAAATTTAGAAAACATAGAATTCTTTGACAGAAAACATGCTAATATCCTAACATATCTACACTAAGTGATTTATTTCATTTAAGACTATGGTCTCACATTGTCGCTCTGGTGTGAGAAACTGAAAGTGTAAGTAAGAACCAAAATACGTAATAGATATTGTGAAATAGGAAGAAATTATTTGAAAGGAAAGGAGAACAGAGTCAGGGGAGGAAGGAAGGGAAAAGAAAAAAATAAGAAAAGAAGGATAAAATGGAAACAAAGCTTTGCAATAATGAGGGGATGAATGGTTGAAGGGAGAGGAGGGGAATGAGAAAAAAGGAGGAACTACGATATACCATGTACAGGTGCAATTTCTTTATGATGAATGTGGTCATTGTATATATCTAAATTCTACCAATAAACTTAATAAAAATGTATTAAAGAATAACTGCACTAAATGAAATGTTTGGCTCTTGTTTCAAAGTACTAAAATATTTGAAGACCGCTCATTTCTTGAGTTTTCACAAAATGCTAGATTGGTCTGAAAATACCTGAATGCTAATGACAATGTATTTAATGAAGATATATTTTAGTTGAGTAGTTCGGTAAAATAAACTTCTAGATATAGAATTTCTGTTATGCTAATAAACATAAAAAATATGGAGTTAGTGAATGCCCAGTATTTGTTTAACTGACTGCATTTCTTTTGGTGTTCTCTTGTAGATTGTTAAATAAAATTCTTAGCCTAATGACCATATTCATCCAGAAGAACAGCACAATATAAATAGTTCATTGATGATAAAAATACATTAAACAATGTGCTAATCTTGACATTTTATTTCTTGTTGCTTGGTAACAATGCTGCAACTTCGTGAGAGAGTTCCATTATCTCAGGTACAATAGACTTCATTGCATTGTGGAATAGAAACACCAATTACAGCAAGTCATTTGTATGCCATTATCCCTTCAGAATTTTGGTGCTATTTCTTATTAGTGCAGATATCCTAAAAGAAAAAGCCATTTTAATAATATATCCCTCTTTTTGATGGATTGATGATTTTAATTCTAGCTATTTTTAGGTTTTGGATTTTTTAATCTATTTATAATTTCTGAGGCTTCACAAATTTGTGTTTTAGCAACCTGCACTATATAAATCCAGGCTTTTAAATGCCTTTATAGCTGTTCACATTATAAGTGATGCTTCATTAGTTCTACTTGAGCATCTTTTATCGTTACCGCCTGGAGAAGGAGAGAAAATATCTGGGCAGAATTTTTTGCTTTGTAAAAAATAATCGGGGCATATTTCTTACCTTTTCTAACTTATAAGGTTCCTAGTTTTAGTACCTACTTCAGTAGATGAGGAATAGGAATCCTGTTGAACTGTGATTTGTTTTAACTAAAAACTCAATTTACATTATAAATAACTATACTTTTTCTATACTCTTAGTTCATAATTATTATTATTTACAACAAGGGTTATACAGCCTGTAGCCTATTTTTGTAATACCTAAGAACTGAAAAAGTTTTTTTTTATATTTATCAAAAAGTTGATAAAAAGAAAGAAAAGTGTGTGACAGCAACAGTGTATAGCTTGCAAATTCTAAAATACTAACTGACCCTTTATAGAGAAAAATTTACAGATAGTTTTATAGCATAATTTCCATTTCTGTAGTTTGAGTATTTTAAATGTTATTCTGTATTATTTCTTTTATTTAGTTTTTAAAATTAATTTTATTGGTTCACTTTTGATATACATAATGATCATATTCATCATAGGGAATTTATACCTGTGTCTAACATCTTGATTCTTCCTCTTTTTTCCCATTTCCCTCCCTTCCCTTCAACCTTTCTTCCCCTCCTTATTTACCAAACCTTTGTTTCCATTTTTTCCTTCTACTCTTTTTTCCCCTCCCTTCCCTTCTCCTTTCTCCCTCCCTCATTGCCCTTCCATTTGAACATGTTTTTCCTACTTCTCAGTATCTAATCATCCGTTTTGATCCTTATTTGTGCTTTCAGTTTCTCACACAAGCGAAACAATGCGATATTTAAACAAAGGTGTTTGATTTATTTCACTTTAAGGTATTTCCCTTAAACAGGGAATTTAAGTGAAATAAAATAATGATGTAAGGTTCAAATCATTTTAATATTAAACAGAATCAATTTAATATTAAACAGAAAAAATAGGAACTTGTATAGCTGTAACAAAGTGATGGTGCAATTTGTTACACCTGCTTTATGGACAACCTAATCTCAAACATAGTATAATTACAGACTGGTAGACTTACTAGAAGCAGCTTACCTTTGCTTTTGTATTTGACTTGCCTCATACTCAAGAGCCAGTTCCTTGTGTACCCAGATGCACACCCAGGCAAGTGTAACTACCTGGGCCAGTGGGGTGGGGAATTCTCCAACCTGACTGGTGTGCAACTTAAGGCTGCAGATTCTGTTCACTAGCAGAGTTTCTGGGAGCTGAGGAACTAATTCAGGGTTGAAATCACCCTGTCTTCCTGGGGTTTGGAAGGGCCCTCACAGATCGAGTGTATTCTAGTGACAAAGGTCAGTTATTTTAGTTAGATTCACTTAGCTCCTCTTTCTTGTAAGCAGAATGCACCAAGAACCCCATATTTGAATGCCATTTCCATCATAGCATGCCTTGGATATTATTTTATGTTTGCACAATGCTTTATACTTTTTGAAATTCTTTCACATAGAACATCTCATTTGAGCTTGTAATTACCAGGTGAGGTTGCAGAAGAAGCAACTCTATTACAGTGTTACAAATGAGAAACCTGAGGCATGGATAGTTTTTTGGGAATAGGTCACTAGCAAGTTAAATCACTTAATGAAAAGGATGCTTAGAAGGCTTGATTTAAGTCATGACTTTCCATTTTCTGTCACTTACTAGCTGCTATAACAGCATTAAGACTTAGTTCTGGGTTACTCACTAGTATAAAGTATAAAACCCTGAAAATGTAGGTAGGTACATGGGCTTTTGTAGGAGTTTGAATTTTACACTGAATGCAAATGAAAGGTTCATAGTTCTAGTGTAAGTGCTTTGTGTAGAATGGATTTCACAGAGGTGGGAGGAAAGGAGAGGAGATGCATGAGGATACTCTTGTGAGCCAGATGGGAATAGATGGTGGCTTGCACTTGAATGCAGTGGAAGTGGGCAGGGAGATACAATATTTTTGAAGAGGAACCCTTCTGAGTTGCCAATGCCTTGGAGGTGGAGTGTGGGAGCAAGGAAAGCCAGAAGTGAAAATGACTCTTATGCCTGGCTTGGGCAATGTTGCAACACCTCGTGAGATGAGGAAAACTGGAAGGAGCACATTTCTTGGGACTTGTGGAGGAATTTTGGGGCTCTACTAGAAATGATTGGCTTGTTAGACATTCATGTGGTGATGCTTCAGGCACAGATGAACATGGAATGCAGTGTTCACAGGAGAGGTATAGATGGGAATGATATAATTGGGAATAACCTGTATGTATTTGCTAACTTACATTATGGAATGGAAAAGATCACTTAGGGAAGATAAGTCCTTGGGCTAACCCCTGAAGCATCTCATTTTCCCTCCACTTTTCTATTCTTAATTCCCTCCCTCCTCCGCTCCCTCCCTTCTTTCCTTCCTTTGAATATGAAATTCAGACTCTCACTAGCTTTGTGACCATGCATGAATAATTTGAGAATTCCAGCTTCTTTATAGCATTTCCTAATTACTGTACTTGGCTATTTCATAGGTCTGTTTTGAGCATCAATAGGATAGGGCATTTATGCTTTCAAAAACCTCAAGATGCTGTAGTCTCATCTTGATCCCTCCACTGCTTTGGTTAATAAACCTCAGGTGACTGCTGTTGTTTTCACTGACCCAGTGATGATGAGTGTTGAACCTGTACTATGCATGGCAACTGGCAATGTACACCTCTCTCTCCTCTTGTCTTCTAAGATTCTGGAGGTCTAGGGCAATGAAAATTTCACAGTACCTCTGGTTTTCAACTCTCAATGCATTATCAAAAATCTAACCTAAGTTGTGTTTTAAAAATATTGTTGCGGGATGTGACAGCACACGCCTTCATCCTAGCTTCCTGGGAGGTGCTAAGTTAGGAGAATCATGAGCTTGAGGCCAGTTTAGCCTTCACAATTTAGGTGATATTTAAAGTTCATCAAACTGAAGTCAAATATGTTGATACCTTACATCAAACAAAAACTGCAATGACTTTTAAAAGGAGAATGATAGCTACCTTAAGAATACCTTTATTTAAGAGAAAAAAGACACAGAAAAGAAAGACAATACGTAAAAGAGACAAACAAACAGCAACAACAAATCCAATGCAATAACACTGTAGGTTTATAAAACAAGATGATAGGAATTTGACAGTGGTTGTTATATTGCATATCATTACCTTCAAAAGGGTTGTTAAGATTGACAGATATAGACATGTAAAATTAATCTAATCATATGAGTATTAACTGTTCTTTTTCAATAACTAATACATTTAGTAGTATAGCCATTTTAGCTATCTTATGTGTACATATATACAAATTTATGTCTTTTTCCTTTTCCCTTCCTTCTTTCCTCCTTTCCCCATCCCAATTGCTTTTGCTCTTTGAGCAGTTTCTTACCCTTACACAGTATTTATTGTAGACTTTGGATCATATATACTGTTTTAGTTTCTTACACTAGGGAGACAATATGGTATTTACACATGTGAGTTTGATTTATTTTACTTAAGAGTATGGTCTCAAGTGGTGTCCATTTACTTATAAAAGTCTTGATGCAGTCTTTCTTGATAGCTGAGTAGTACTCCACTGTATAAAAATACTACATCTTTTTTATCTGTTCCTTGATTGATGGGCTCTTGGGTTGCTTCCAAGATTTGGCTATTACAAATTGAGTTGCTATAATCATGGATGCACATATATGACTGTGGTATGATGTTTTCAGTTCTTCTGGGAAAATGCCCAGAAGCAGGATAGCGGGGTCAATTGGAATCTCTAATCCTAGCTTCTTGAGGAATCTCCACACTGATTTCCACAGTGGTTGTACCAGTCTGCACTCCCACCAACAGTGGAGAAGAGTTCTTTTTTCCCCACAGCCCCTACAGCATCTGTTATTGGTTGATTTCTTTTGTCTTGGCCATTCTTTCTGGGGTGAAATGGAATCTCAGTGTTGTTTTAATTTGCATTTCCCGAATGACCATTGATTTTAAACATTTTTTCCTATATTTATTTGCCATTTGTATTTCTTTCTCTGAGAAGTGTGTATTCATCTCAGATGCCCATTTTTGGATTGGGTCCTTGAATTTTAGGGGTCTGATTTTTTTTTTTTAGTTCTTTATATGTTTTAGATAGAAGTCCTTTGTCAGAGGGACAGGTGGCAAAGATATTTCCCCAATTTGTGGGTTTTCTTTTCACTCTGTTGGAGATTGCCTATTGCATGCAAAAACTTTTCGATAAGACGACATCCCAGTTGTTGACTCTGGGAAGTGTTTCCCGTGCAGTCTGATTTTTGTTCATGAACTCTCTGCCTACTCCTATGTCATCAAGATATTTTACCTACTTTGTTTTCCAGCAAATTTAGTGTCTCTGATTTAATATTCAGATCTTTGATCCATTTTGACTTTAGTTTAGTGCATGGTGATAGACATGAATCTAGTTTTAGTTTATGGCATATGGAAAGCCAGTTTTTCCAGCACCACTTAATAAAGAGGCTGTCTTTCTTCCAATGTACATGTTTGGCCCCTTTGTCAAAGATGAGGTGGCTGAATGTATTTGTAGTTGTGGCTGTATCTTCTAATCTATCCCATTGATCTTCTGGTCTGTTTTGATTTCAGTACCATGCTGATTTTATCACGGCAGCTTTGTAGTATAGTTTCAAGTCAGGGATTGTGATGCCTCTTGCCTTACCTTTGTTGCCCAGAATTGCCTTTACTATTCTAGGTCTCTTCTGCTTCCAGATGAATTTTTGGAATGATTTTTCTAGCTCTGTGAGGTATGCAAGTGGTATTTTGATTGGGATTTCATTAAATCTGTATAACAATTTTGGGAGAATGGCCATTTTCACGATGTTTGTTTGTCCTATTCATGAACAGGGAATATCTTTCCATTTTCTGAAATCCTCTTTGATTTCCTTTTTCAGAGTAATGTAAGTAATGTAATTTTCACTGTATAGATCTTTTACTTCCTTTGTTAGATTGATTCCCAAGTATTTCATTTTTTTGGATGCTATGGTGAAGGTTGTAGTTTCCCTTATTTCTCTCTCAGTGAGTTTGTTGTTTGTGTACAGGAATGCTATTGATTTTTGAGTGTTGACCTTGTATCCAGCGACATTGCTGAATTTGGTTTTTACATCTAGATGTCTTTCAATGGATTTTTTGGGGGTCTTCTATATAGAATATCATGCACATAATGGTAATTTAACTTCTTCCTTTCCTATCCTTACTCCTTTTTTTCTCTCTCGCGTGTCTAATTGCTCTGGCTAATGTTTCCAGAACTTTATTGAATAGGAGTGGTGATAATGGACATCTGTGTCTTGTTCCTGATTTTAGGTTGAAAGTTTTCAGTTTTTGTCCATTTAGTAAGATGTTGGCTGTTGGTTTATGATATATGGCTTTTATCAGATTGAGGGAGAGACGGTCTATTCTGAATTTCTGTAGGGTTTTTATCATGAATGAGTGTTGAATTTTGTTGAAAGCTTTTTTTGCATCTATCGAGATGATTATGTGATTCTTGTCCTTGGCCCTGTTTATATTGTGTATCACATTTAATGTTTTGTGTATGTTAAACCATCCCCACATTCCTGGGATGAATACCACTTGATCATGGTGCGTAATCTTTCTGATAACTTTTTGTATTCTATTTGCCAGTATTTTATTAAGGATTTTTGCATCTATGTTCATTAGGGAGAGTGGCCTGTAATTTTCTTTTTTGGTTGGGTCTTTCTCTGGTTTTGGTATTAGGGTACTACTTGCTTCCAGGGATGAGTTAGGAAGACTTGCTTCCCTTTCAATTTCATTGAGGAGTTTGAGGAGTGTTGGCATTAAGCCTTTCTTCAATTTTATGTAGAATTCAGCAGTGAATCTATCAGGACCTGGGCTTTTCTTTGTTGGTAAGGTTCTAATTACATTTTTAATTTCATGAGGTGAAATTGGGTTATTCAGCAGTTTTACATCTTCTTGATTCAGCTTTGGTAATTCATAGGTTTCTAGGAATCTGTCCATTTCTTCTGTGTTTTCCAACCTGTGGGAGTAAATGTTTTCAAAGTAGGTATTGATGGTCTTCTGTATTTCCACAGAGTCTGTAGTGATTTCACCCTTTTCATTTTTTGTTGCATGGATTTGAGTTTTTTCTTCCCTCTTTTTGATAAGGTTAGCTTGGGGTTTATCAATTTAATTTATTCTTTCAAAGAACCAACTCTTTGATTCATTAATTCTTTGTATTGTTTTCTTAGTTTCAATTGTATTAATTTCTGCTCTGATCTTTATAATTTCCTCCCTTCTTTGGGCTTTTGGCTTGACTTGCTCCTCTTTTTCTAGAAGTTTGTGGTGCAACATTAGTTTGTTCATGTGTGTTCTTTCTATTTTTCTCATGTGGGAGTTTAGTGCTATAAATTTATTTCTGATAATTGCCTTCATTGTGTCCCACAGGTTTTGGTAATTTGTATTTGCATTTTCATTCAGTTGTAGATATTGTTTAATTTCTTCTTTAATTTCTTCTGTGACCCGTTGTTTGTTTAGAAGAGTATAATTTAATTTCCATGTGTTTATGGGGTTCTTGTGGGTTGTTTTGTCATTAATTTCCAATTTTATTGTCCTCTGGTCAGATAATATGCATGGAATTATTTCAATTCCTTTGCATTTACTTAGTCGTGTATTGTGGGCTAATATATAATCTATTTTATAGAATGAACCATGTGCAGCTGAGAAGAATGTGTATTCTGATGTTGTTGGGTAGAACACTCGGTACACATCTACTAGGTCCATTTGTTTACAAGTTTGAGTCAGTTCTGTTATTTCTTTGCTGAGTTTTTGTTTGGTTGATCTGTCTCTTTGTGACAATGGAGTGTTAAGGTCCCCCATTATAACTGTATTATTATTTATTTGTTTTTCCATGTCTATTAAGATTCGTCTTACATAGTTGGGTGCTCCCATATTTGTTGCATATATATTTATGATTGTAATCTCTTCCTCTTGAAGTTTTCCCCCAATAAGTATGTAGTGACCTTTTTTATCTCTTTGGATCATTGTTGGTTTAAGGTTCACACTGTCTGCAAACATGATAGCTACCCCTGCTTTTTTCTGTGTTCCTGTTGCATGGAGTATTGTTTTCCATCCTTTGATTTTTAGTCTGTGAGTTTCCTTTTGAGTGAAATGTGTTTCCTGTACAGAACATATTGTTGGATTTTGTTTCTTAATCCACTCTGCCATTCTGTTTCTTTTTATTGGTGAGTTGAGACCATTTACTTTGATTGATATAACTGATATGTACTGACTTATCCCTGTCATGGTTTCTTTCTGTTGTTGGTGTTCTACTTTTTCTGTTTAATTATTTGCCCTGCTTAGTGGTTTCCTTTTGCTGTTGTTCTTAGGGTTGTAATTATCTCTGTCACTTTCTAGTGTCTTTCAGTACTCTTTGTAGTGTTGGTTTGGTGGCCATAAATTTCTTCAGTTGTTCTTTGTCATGGAAGTATTTTATTTTTCCATCAGTTTTTAAAGATAGTTTTGCAGGATACATCAGTCTGAGTTGTAAGTTATTTTCTTTCAGGATTTGAAATACTTCACTCCAAGCTCTTCTAGACTTAAAGGTTTGTGTTGAGAAGCCTGCCGTGACTCTGATAGGCTTTCCTTCATAGGTGATCTATTTCTTTTCTCTGACAGCTTTTAGTATTTTGTTCTTGTGCTGTACTTCTGATACCCTTATTATTAAATGTCTGGGTGAGGATTTATTTTGGTTGTGGATAATTGGGGTTCTGTATGCCTCAGTTACCTGTATTTCAGATTCTCTTCCCATGTTTGGAAAGTTTTCTGCTATTATTTCTGTGAATAGTCTTTGCAGGTCATTAGTATTGATCCCTGATTTTTCATTTATGCCCCGGAGTGTGGCACCACTGGGACCTTGTGTCTGACTGAAAGGAGTTCAGAGCCTCTGGAGCATGGAGCTAGCCAGAGTGCACCCCTGGCATATGGTGCTGGGGCCTTGCTCCAGGTTGGGTGGAGTTCGCAACCTCTAGGACTTGATATATGGCTGCACCCCTGAACTATGGAGTTGGGGCCTTGTGCTCTGATGAGCAGAATTCAAATTCTCCAAGGCCCTGCAGCTATGCTGGCCGCTCCCTGGTGAGAGGCTCTGGGGCTCTGGGCTGGTCTGGTCTAGGTACGTCTGTGTCCTATGAGGCTGCCTGGGCATTCCCCTGCTGAAGGACACTTGAAAGAAAGGTTCTTAAAAAATCTGTCATTTCATGAGCTTGAGTTCCACACATCCAGAAATTGATGAGCTCTTTCTGCCTTCATGTTTTAAATTGAAGCATTAGTCAATGATATTTTTTATTGTTTTATATATTGTTGTTCAGAAGGTTTAGATATTCTGGTTTGGTATGAAAATTAAACTTTGTTCCCTGATAAAAACTTGCTTATGTTGCATTTCCATCTTAATATTTTGAATATCAATAGCTGTCTGTTATTCTCTCTGGGACAAGAGGAACAAATGCAAAGAGCGCCTCGGATATTCATTGATGATTTATATTTAAACATGGAACACTGTTGCCTGCACATTTCAGAGGGACTACAGTTTCAACAACTTTCCTATGCCTTTAGGATGTTAATATAAGTAAATTATGTGTAAGATAGCAGGCATGTTTTCACTACTTCCCTTATGAAAGCTTTGCCTTGTTAAAGTTTCACAGAATCATGAAACTTCGGTTTTGGATGAAATCATAGTTGCTTAATGTAAGAGAAATAATGACACTAGAAAGCAAGAATCATTAACCAAGGGACCAGGAATATAATTCAGTGGCACAAGTGCCTACCTATCAAGGGTGATGTCATGAGTTTGATTCCCAGTACAAAAAAAAAAAAAAAAAAAAAAAAAAAAAAAAAAAAAAAAAAAAAAAAAAAAAAAAAAAAAAAAAAAAAAAAAAAAAAAAAAAAAAAAAAAAGTAAAGGAGAAAAGAAAAGAAGAGGAAAAAAGAAAAGAAAAGAAAAAAAGGGAACCATTAACTATTGGAATATAATCATTTTCTGCTTTTGGTTCTTCCCTTGAAGAAACCAAGACCACTCATAGCCAAGAAGATAGGTTGATCACCTTCTGTCTGATTGAGGTTTTAAAGTTAAATAGTAATGTATTGTACTTCTGTCACTTAATAACTGTGTCCACATTCAAATACTTTGAAAAGAATTCTAAATCCAGTGCCATGCAAGAGAAGTAAAACAGTAATGTGAAGAATCCTACTTTTTTCCCCTATACTTTCTATGAAAATGAGCTGGGTCATTCATTTAAGAATCTATTTTAGTTTCCTTACTAATTGGGGGAAAGCATATGAGTTTTGCCTTGTATTGTGAAAAAGTTCTGTTCAGTTTAGAATTTCATTTCAAATTTTGGAAAAGCTTTGCTGGCACAGACAAAATTCAGAGGAAGTACTCATCATTACCAAATCCAGTTGAATATAGGTGGACCATAAGAAGCTACAGAATTAAGGTTGAGAGTTTGAAAGTTTTGGTATAATCTAAATTTTTCTCAGTTTGAGGAATTTACAAAATTCCTCATTCATTTTGAGAATTGGTTTTTGCAGAAGTAGAATTAGGCCTTTTGCAATAAAAAATGTACTAGCTAGAATTTTAAAGGCAGTTCTATAATTCAGTTCCTGCTATAAAAAGTATTTTAACTGCTGTTTTATTTATAGTGTTTTTGCCAGTGCTTTTGGCATTAAAATATATTTGTGCTAAAAAAGTTTTCATTTATTTTCCTCCTTTGTTGGTTCATATTTTTAATATATAAGGTAGCATTTTATGTGCAACCTGATGAGGACTAAGTTTTATAAGCAGATAGAAAAACCTTTTTTTATGACATTGATTTCCAGGATATAGGAGGATTAGTAAAATAGTCCAAATAGACTATCTGCAGGTAAGATGTACCTTGTACAGAATATGGTAGATTTTATAACTAAAATATTTTCAGTAGTAATAGCAGGTAAAGGAGATATAGCCTAATAATAATGAAAATAAAACAGCAAAAATAGCAACAAGAAGTACTCTTTATACCATGTTCTTATACGCAGAGCACTTTAAGTCATACTAACCCAGTGAAGTAGGTTCTATTGTGCTTGTTTTATAGATGGAAGAAATGGGAATAGGGAAAGGTTTTACAGTAAGAAAACTGGTAAAATAGGAAGTTCAGATTTAAGCAAACTTCTTTTTGCTTCCAAAGCTTATGTTCTTAAGCATAACCAAAGGGCGGCTAGTGCCTTTTGCTTCACATTTTACAGTGCTAGCACTTTATATAATTTGCCACCTCCTTGCTGGCAGGGTCATAGAGCTTTACTTAATTGAATTTTTTCAGTTAGGCAAGTATAGCCCCAGGATAATGTTAATACTTTCATGAACACAAAATTAAAGATCTAGTCAACAATATTAACCTTTAAAAAAAACTTAGAAAACAGGATGATTTCCTAGAAGCTATAAAATGAGAGCCTTCAGACTTGGAAAACTATAATGGTTCCATCCCCCTTACCCTCAGTTGAAAATGAGGCAGACAGTATTTAAACAATAATTTGAATTCATTATGGAAATTTTGGAGATCTGTGTAATAACTGCTGGCAAGAATTACTGATTTAAAAATTGAAACTTTCCCAAATCCGTTTTATTTCAAGGAGAAAAAAAGAAGAAGAAATAGTAAAGTAGTGGGCCAGGAATGTAGCTCAGCAGCACAGCACCTGCCTGGCAAAAAGCAAAAAAAAAAAAAAAAAAAAAAAAAAAAAAAAAAAAAAAAAAAAAAAAAAAAAAAGGAAATTTTGATTTCTGGTCTCATCTTAATATTGGAAGGTATTCTTGCTATCTTCACAATAAGCAAAAAGGTGAATAAACTGAAAATCACCAAGCCTTCTTAAATCCTTCAGAAAATTGAAGTCACAGAGCAATCCAATGTCACCAGAACTCCAGAGAGACAGACTAAACTAGAAGCAAAATTTACTGGGCCAGAAATCTAGAAGCAGACTCTCCATGGGAATCATCATAAGGTTAGGAAAAGCTAGATTGCAATTAGTTAGTTGTTGGAGGCTCATGTGGACAAGTTGGAGAGTTAAAAATTCCAGCATGGCCCAGTTTTTGCAAGGGCCCCACACTTTTATATTTTACCTCTGAGATTTTTGCAGTGAAAATTAGAGAAAAATCTTTTTTGCTTCTGTCAGGATGAGAAGATCAACCATTCTGATATACGCCCAGAGCATTCTGTTCATAACAAGGCCTGCCCTTAGATGAAACAAATGACAGTAGTATCATAAGGGCTGTAGGAAGAAGTTGGAATACCCTTTTTAAAGTGCTTGTACTAGGGCCGGGAGTTTGGCTCAGTGGCTTAAGCGCCTGCCCTGGCAGGCGCAAGGCTGTGAGTTCAATCCTTGGTGCCGCAAAAAAAAAAAAAAAAAAAAAAAAAAAAAATCAAGTGGCAGTGAAGAGAAGATAGTAGCATTGCATATAAATGTATACATTGCATTATGTCAATAATTATTTTAATGTTAATAGTCTAATTCTGCCAGTTAAAAACAGAGACTCCAAAGCAGATGAAAAAAAAAAAACACCCACCTAAGTAGTGTCTACAACAAACCTACTTTTAGTATAACTTGACTATTGTCGAATTTGTTATTTAATTTGTTTAGTGCAAATATCTAATCATTATGTTCTTAGTATTGTGTACCAGCTTTCTTAAAGAGACAAACTTTTATTCTTTTAAGATGTCACTGCCTTGGTGACCTTGTGTAGATTTAAAAAACAAAAAGTGGGAAGTTGTCCATTTTATCTGCACAACAAGTCAAATTTATAGTTTTCCAAAATTGCAAATTGTTGCCTTTGGAGCTACATGGGTATATACTAAAAACATGGTCATTAAGCCCACAAACGATAAAGATTTGCCACACGAGGCACATTGACTCTCTTGGACATATCACAATCTAACTGATGAGGTAGGAATGATCTAAAAATTGGAGGTTAGAGAGTAATGAATACTAAAGTTAGTGCTAGATCCTGATAGTTGTGGGCTGTGAATTTGTAGTACTAATACTGCAGGACTCTTCTCTATTTCTTGTCTATATTCCTGACCATATTTTTATATAGTGGATTTTGAATTAAGGATAGAATGCCAGGCATTTTAGACTATTCCTCTTGGCTCACACAGATCTAAGGACATTTGGATGGGGATAGGCTGAAATGGAAGTAGAGAAATTTCTTTCATGTAACCAAAGGATTTACAGGGGAAAAATGGATTGGTAATGTCTTTCCTTGGTTTTATTAATTCCTATTTGTGTTTGTCCCTTTTTATAAAATTGGGACTATATTTTATATATTTTTCAGTGTAAGACATTATATGTTTGCAGTTCATGAAATATTCCCAAAGAAGGATATTTTAATAGTTATACTAAAATTTAAGTCAACAATTATTTGTTGTTAGACTTCCTTTTATTTTCCATCTTTCAATATTATCCATGATGCTTTCATGAATATTCTTATTTTTGTTCATGTTTAATTATTTTCTTTGATCAAATTCCTAGGAGTAGATTTCATACCTGTATGCATCAGTATTGTAAATTTTAGTGCATACTGTATTGCTAATTGATCTCTAGGATGGTAATACCCCATAATGATACATAAAAGTATAAATTTGCATTACTTTCAACAATGTGAATATTATACTTTAGGCATTTTTGATAATTTATTAGGTAAAAAAATGCTACCCTATCGTTTTTGTTTTGTTTTTGTTTTTCTGGTGGTACCAGGGATCAAACTCATGACCTTGCACTTGCCAGGCAGGCACTTATACCCTATAAATCTAATTTCTGTATCTTTGATGACAAAAGGAATTGGACGTTTGTCATATATTCATTGATTGTTTGTATCTCTTGTGATTTTAAGTGTTGATTAGTATTTTTTTTTATTAGAGATGTCTCTAGAGTTTTATTTCCAAAGGTTCTTGCATCTGTCACTTAGATGACGAGTTGTCTAGGATGATTAAGTTCAGGACTGTACTTGACATGTGCTCTGGAACCAGGTATTTGGGGTTTTCAACCTAGTTTCTTAAAGAATTCTTCTGGCTGCTTGTCCCAGAATAAGAACTAGGCTTGCTACAAGTAAACTAGGGAAGGAAGAGGATCCTGTACGTATAGCAGTAACCCAGTTTCAGAAGTAAGGATGGAGGAGACTTTCAGAGAGAAGGTAACAGTGACCGGCAGCTGTGCCCACGGAGCCTATTCCCAAAATAAAGTGCCAGTCAAGTGCTCTGTTGAGTCACTGTTTTGACACAGCTCTTGAAAACTTATGGTCATGACTTCTCACAAAATCATCTTGTTGCAAATGAGGACATAGATTCTGTTTACCAGGAGAGGAGAGATCTACTGGGCATTTTAAATTTGGCATAGTGGTTTTGGGGACGTTCCCTATGATATTCTCTCCTGAAAAGACAGTAAATAATAAGATACAGTGTGACTGACAAACTGAGGAAAATGCCTGATTACCAAATCATGTTATGCAAAAAAAGGACAAAGATTCTATTTCCCAGTTTTGTTTCTCCTTTAGTTTAACTAACAACTTTTGACCTACTTATCAATTCATTCTATGTTTGTGTTGAGAATTTAGCTTGTGATTAAAAATAATAGTGGCTTTCCTCACTCCTTCCAGAGACCTTGTCAAGAAATGTTATTTTTTCCATCTCAAATATAGCTCTAGTCTACTAATACTGAAGTGATAATTAGGGCTTATGCAAGATTGTTTCATTTTAAAAATTAGCTGCTATTTTTTAAAGGAGTTAACTCCATTTTTTTCTTGTTTGAGAATATTATTAAAAGAAAGTGGCAGTTTAAAACCATGGCTTATATAAGTGATTTCAGTAAGAAATGTGCGTGAGAGGAAAAATGATAAACATTGCTCATTGATCTTTTGTGGTTTTGCTAGTTATATTTCTTATAAACACATTTCTGCATGTATCCCTGTTGTGGTTTGAACATGCAGCATATGGCAGCCTTCTAAAATTAGAATGTATTCAAATATCTTGATGTCCTTTTCCGAGACCCCTAGAAATACCAGGTACACAACCAGAAATTAATAAAAGTGAGAGAAGGTAATTGCCAAGGTGTTAAAAATTTCTTCTGGAGAGAAGCCACAATTAACAAAAGAAATTGCCCTATCCGCATTAACTAAGGGGAAGTCTCTTATGAGTTTTTGAAGTAGGAAGGAAATTGCATTTTTCTTTGGTTCAGTTTAGCTGTTGACAGTTCTAATAGCTTTTCCAAAATCAGTTGCCTCATTTCATATAATAAACATTTTGAACTTCTTTCTTATACTCCCATTCCTATACATCTTAAAAACTTTCACAGGTATGATCATTCCACGTACCCTGAATGGATCCTATCTTTTCCTGAATCCATGCCCTTGCCCTTGCTGGTCTTAGTCCTTGGAATTCCCTCCTATCCTTTTGTAGCTTATCTTCTGCCTTCTTGGTGCATTCCCTCTGTTATAGCATTTTTTACTGTGTTATGATTGTTTACTAGTCTCATCCATGAAATTGTGAGTACCTCACATGACCTTAACTTACTTATCTCTGTATTCCCAGTTCATGGCACAATGCCAGGCACACAATGGATGCTTATGAAATGATGTTTGAGTCACTGAGCCAACAATTTTACAATGTGAACACTACTTCGCAGGCTTGGGGATATTTTACCCATTCTGCTTGATTGACATTATTATCCCACTTTGGTCTAAGAAAGTAAAAATGCCTTTTACTCTGGGGTTCTTTCTGATGGCTTTATACTTGAGGCCGTTGTTGGGTCCTGCATTGAAAGGCTTGATAATCTGCCACCAGATGTTATGTGATTTTCTTCCTCATTGCTGTGAGTGACCATCTCTGACTTGTCTGGCATCATTTTATCTCAAGGTGTGCCTTTCCATACTGCCTGGAATAGATAACAGGTCTCATTCAGTCGGGTTTTATTACTCAGCTGAAGTAGAACAAACCATATGGTAGTTAACTAGATATGCAAGAGGCTATAAATTGGTGGCAAATAAACTGGCCTTGTAAATGCAACAATCTGGTTAGGAGAGAATTGGCTTAGCAAGCACACAAGTGCAGAGGGGACAGAAGATAAACTAAGTGGCATGGAATTAAAATCATGTGTTGCATTTAACAAAGTACATGCTGTACAAGGGCATTGATTTATCAGGGTGTTCAACAACCCAGAATGATTAGGAAGACAGTGTTCTTTATAGGTTTGTTATATAGGATATTCAGGAACTAATGTAGACATATAATGTGCATCAGCAGGAAAGAATATTATGCATCATTTATATTACCTTTCACATTATACAGATTAAATGATCCTAAGTGGTTTACATTCAGAACAAACTCTCAGATTTTAGGGCAGAAATCAGAATCTACATCTCTGACTTCAAATCAAGGATGGTCTTTATATCAGATTCTGTTGTCTCCTTATTTTTTAATTATAGAAGCAAGTGAAATACCCATAGAATCATGTGGGCAAAAAGTCTCTCACAAAATACTGTTCTTCATTAACTAACCATGTAATTCTGTTCTTCATCACCAGCCATACCTACACTTTTCTTTAATGAGCTAATTCTGTCTTAAAGATAAGATTGTTCTCTTTTAATCATCATTCTCAATTTTTCAAATATTATGTTGAGTTTTGGGAATGACAAAAAGAAGACGTGTCCAAAGAAGACGTTTTGTTAAGACTGAGCTTGCTTTCCTAACAATGACTAGTTGCTGAGATTCAGCTTGTTGGGAATCACTGGAACCAAGTGATCTAGCTGTAAACTGATTGTGTGGCTCTGCTGTTTGTATAAAGGAAAGGGAAATTTGAACTTAATGCTAAAATCACAGCTGGAAATGTTATGAATATGAATTTCTTTCAGACTTAAAGGTCTAGTTTTAGAACTGGACTGACAGGGGGAAGAGTATATTTTATCTTGAAGTTTGGTTATTTTTTAAGTCTTAATCTCACTCTAAGTAAGGAAAAACAAACATGATATTTTAATTTTCTTAAGTGGTAAATACAGCTTTTGCTTATTTTTGCTCTGTAGAAATAAAAATGTGAAGAATATTTAAAAGAATAATGTATAACAAAGAAAGGTATGATTGTACTGCACTTGCTGCATGATTTTAAATTTAGGGATTATTGAGTCATTCACATGATAAATTCAAGTCACAATCTTTGTTAGAATTAGCAACCATTAACTGTCTTCTAGAAATGCTTATTTAACCCTATTCTGCTTTGCAGTTAATGTGTTAAATATTGTGTTCTTGCAATGTACAAAGCTCTGAGGATGATTAACAGCCCAAATTGAAGGAAACAGTCTTAGAAGAATAACCTTTTAAGTTTTATTTAGCAACACTAATAGTTTTCCTGTAGCTATAAAACTCAAGATAAATTTTCTGTTCCTGTTTCTCCATAACTCGCTTCATTGAAAAATGCTCTAGTTTGATTCTACTAATTATATCGTCTCCCTGTTTTTCTTCAGATATGTGATAATGGTGTAATTTTTCCCTTTATTGTAGATAAGACTTGTGCTTTGAATGAATGTGTTAGAAGTATTTTAATTTCTTTGGGTAGATATCTATATTTATTTTAATTATTTCTCTAGTTCTGCTATAGTTCTAATGAAATTTTCTTTTAGAAAAAGATATGATAAATAAAATTTGGATATTTAGAATATTGCCTGAATGTTACTTTTTTTGTGAAGACTAAGATTTTTGGTCAAATAAAGAGTATAAGCATAAGATCAGCATAGAATAGACTACTTTGGTTTATTAAAGACAGTGGAAATAAAACTAGCATTTGTCATAAACTATTTTTAAATATTAGCTATTCTTCCTGGTCTTGTAAGTTCTCCAAAATGATAAGCATACTTTCTAGTTTTTACCTGTTTTGTTTCAGGGATGATATACGGTAGGTTACAGGTGAGAAAATATGCACAATAACATTAGTTCAAAGGGCTACAAGAAGAAGGCAAAGCAATGGTAGAGCTGTACAATAGAACTAGGATTGGATTAAAAAATAATACTATGATGGCAAACATGAGTGAGCTATGAGATGCCAAATAAAAATTAAACTAATTACTTGTATAGTTATTAGGAACTTTAATTTACAAAGATACCTAATAATTAGGTGAAGCACAACTGTCCTTGCTACTAAAACTAGTCAGATTTTTTTCTTGGCACCCTGTTTTAATTACAAGGAAAAACAAAACTTGATTGTAAGAAGCAAAACCTGACACTTAATTACTGTGGCATACACATAGTGGTTTGATCCAGAGGCGTGCTATTCATGAAGCAAGGGTTGTTGGATTCCTGGAATGTGGCTTCTTTCACCCAAACTTTTGGTAAAATTTTGTAGGCACAAGCCTGAAATTGTCTTCTGTGTTCAGAATTGCCTCTTTGTATCCAGACCCTTGCCCCTTAATCATAACACCAGCATCTCTACCTTCATTTTAAGACAATGGTGATGATATTGAAAAAGGAGGACCAAATATGAGACCTTTAGAACAAGGGTTTTTCTTCTAATCTGAAGTCTAGCCTGGGACTAGGAGCTGGGTTTGGGAAGATACAAAATTTAATAAAGGATTTTATAGGTAAAGACATTGTGTATGTGCATGTGTGTGTGTGTGTGTGTGTGTGTGTGTGTGTGTTGACTCTTAGCTTTCATTTGATTCTTAAGTATATATATGTTCCCCCAAAAGTTAAAAACACAGCACTGGAAATTTCTTTCTAAAGCTCTGTCAAGCCATCAAGTAAAACAGCCATTCTGTCTTCCTTGATGGATATAATAGGTGCTTAGTTTGCATTTGTTGATTTAAAGTTAATGCAAGTCATATTTTCCCATTATACCCAAAAAACTCTTATGTGAGGGACTTGGTTAGATGTGCTATCCAACCATATGCAAGTGCTATGTTTTCTCTTGACTTCCATACATGCTAACTCAATCATAAATTACAAGTTCATTTTGCATGACTTGACTGGGGGGAAATCTATTCTGCTGTTCCCTCTTTATGGCAGTACACACCACCTGTTTCATCACTCTAGAATTCTGTTGTGCACTGAGCCCACATTCTGAAATGGAGTATTGTGGCCTGTCCATCTGTTGATAGCACTACCATTTTTTATTTGACAATAATTCTCTCATTCTATTTTCAGACTTTTAAAGGATCCAAGGAAACAATTTTTAGGGATCTACAGTCTAGAATTAGTTCAGAAAATCGGGGTATTTCTTCTTGGAATTCAATTGCTCCTTTACTGTTTTAGTTCTGTTCCTTCCTGCTCCCTGGTGGCAAAACCAGAAGCACAATGGAATTGAGCATCTGTTTTTTTTCCTGTCTTCCGCCCAAACAGTGATGATTATCATTTCTGAATTCACCAGCAGCAACAAAAATTTTTATGAGAAGCCAACCATTATCATTTTGGACAAGGCCGTTTTATTCCAGTTTTCTACCTTTTGACATTCCTCTGAAGATTTCAGGTGATTTTCTTTTGTCCAAGGTCATACATGTCTGTCTTTTATGTGAGCTGCTTGATCCCTGTTACACTTATTATACTCATTTCTTTATATTCTGTTCATCAAGAGGAAGTTTTGAGATGCCCCTGTCCTTCTTAAGCCCATTTGTCATTTTTAGTTTCTGACAACTTGATCTAGCTTCCTTCAACTTTTTGAAGTCTGTTTTTCTTCAAAAGCCAGGGAAGAAGTCTGTGTAGGTCTAGGATTTAATTCTTTGTCTGTTACAGATTCCAATTTTACACTGTCATTTTCTCTCAAGATTTCCATCATTTCTACTTTACCAAACAGTTTATCCTTATTAGCTGGGAATTTAGAATCATGGTTTTTATCAGTGTTTTATTCTGGAATATAGAACTTGTCAGAAGGCAATACAGAATTTATCAGCAGAATATGATGAATAGAAATCGTTCAAATAATTTGCATCTCTCATAACATCACTCTCTTATTTCCAAGCCATTTTTATCACTTCCTAAAAAAAGTCACGTTTGATTGTGTGAAGAGTCTGATTACATATGGCCACCAGTGTGATATTCTTTCTCTTTTTAAGCTCTAAATATTCTTCACCACATTTTGTCTCTGGTAGTGGCTTTCTGTGGTAGTGACTTTCCAGACATGTGTACTTTTTCTTGACAGAGCATGTTCTTTGGTCATCTTATTTTCACTGGATACTGTAGAATGTCTGTTGGCACAAAATCCAATCTAAGTTTTGGTAGTGACTTGGAAATCACCATTGTTTTTAAGTGGTGATGGAGAGAACTGAAAACAGAGACATGAGTATATAATTCTAATCTGGAGAGCTATGTATTCTGCAAATTCTTTGTAGTACTTTGTGCATTTCCATATAGATATATAAGACTATAGATATATATTCCTGGCCCTTTTAGTTTTCATTTTTTCCAATTATTTTTTCATATATTTGTACTTGTTTATCCCTTAGCATGAAGCTTAAAAAAGTAGCAGCTGTCTTGCTTCTTTTGAATTTTTTGTTTAATTTCCGTTGGATTTTTGAGAATATTTTACATGCTGACCTCTCCCTTTCTGTACATTTCCCCTTCTTACCTATTTTCTGGGTTAAATTAGCAT
>RJWM01023270.1:0-20249 GCA_004363535.1 Dasyprocta punctata
AACAACAACAACAAAAAAAAAGCCTCCAATATTCCAATTACTAAGCTAGAAAGCTGCTGTGGAGCCCGGCCTGCTGCGAGCGCCCCGAGGGAGACGGAGGACACCGGCCGCTCTGGCGCCCATGGCCAGGACTCCCGGCCACGAATCCCGGTTCAGATTTCCACGTTCACAGAGCGGCGTTGTTCAGCACGACTCCCTCTGATCGGCTTGTCACCAAGATCTCATTAAGCGGCATTAAGGGGAAACTCAAAGGCAAATGAGCTGCCCGAGGACCGGCCGAACGGCAGCCAGGGCACAGCACAGCCGCGTGGCCTGGTCAGCCGTCCACGGCACAGGCCGCTCTGGGATTCGAGCTCCGCGATGCACTTTCAGAGGTGAACCGGGAGGGCTTTTCCATTTGTTTGTTTTGGGATTTCTTTGCTTTACTGGGGATTGAAGCCAGGGCCTTTGGTCTGGCTAAATCACCAAGTTTCCCAGACTGGCCTTGCACTCGGGATCCTCCTGCCTCAGCCCCCCGAGTGCTAGGATGCCAGGCACGCGCCTCCACACCCAGCCTCACTGTCTGCTTTTAAGAGAAATCGCCGTGTCCAGACGGCCGTGGGAGAGCTCTGCGGCCTACAGGACTCATCCCTAGGAAGTATGTACGTCCCGCTGGAATCTGTGTGCAGCCTCTGTTGGCGAAAAGGGCTGAGGTCATTTGGAATTAGCTGCTCCCTGGAACTGCTGGGGCAGGATGGGTTTAAAGACAGCTGGGGTGGGCAGCGCATCAGAGAGAACATAAACTTAGAAGGCAGATCCGGATTCTAACCCCGGCTCAGCCTAGTCACTGCCTGTTTGCCTTTGGGTAAGAAATGCGCCCTCTGAGCCAGCACGGTGGCACACACCTGTGGTCCCAGCGCTCAGGAGGTCGAGGCAGGAGGGTTGCCGTGAGCTCAAGGCCAGCCTGAACTACATAGTGAGACCCTGTCTCAAAAATCCAAAAGGAAAAAAAAATACTGTGAAATACATCATGCTAACCTAAAACACAGTTATTTTACCAGATGTCAACATACAACCTCACTTTGATTAAATGTAAATATCTCGCCAGGCGTAATGGCCCATGTCTGATAATTCCATGCACTAGAGAGGCTGAGGCAGGAGAATCACAAATGCAAGGCCAACCTGGAATCTTCGAGAGATCTTGTTTCAGAATAAAAAGAGAAAAGGGCTGGGGGTGTAGCTCAGTGGCAGAGCGCTCTCCTGGCATGTGTGAAGCCATGGGTTCAATCCCCAGGCTGCTAAATAAATAAAAATAAATTTAAATACAAAGACAGTAGGACGGGGATATTCATTCTTTCACGTGATAAAGAGTACATGTTTAAACCCAACCCAGCATTGTACCTCGTGGCATCTACTAGCAAATCTCCTATTTCAAGCACGGGCTCAAAGCCAAGGTGGGCGCCTCTGCTCCCTCCTCGCTGAGCTCCAGGGCAGTCGTGGAGTCTGAGCCCAGCTTTCCACGCGATGCTCTGTGCCGGTGGAGCTGTCTGCAGAACACATCTCTGTCCGGCCAGCTGGTCCACCTTGGGTTCTGTCAATAGCGCACACCACACGGCCCGGAAGGTAGGAAAGGCAAGCAGCACGCCGGCCCTTCTTGTTCTGCCTGTCTGTCCCACCCGTGGCTTTGCACCCCAGCGGCGGTCCTCGGTCCCAGTCTCCAGCATCCTCCCCGCTGAACCCATTCGAGGCACCAATAACTGTCAGTTTCTGCCTCTCCTCAAAATTGATTCCTAGCTCTACGAGACCCTCCCAAGGCCTTAAGATGCCAGCAGCGGGAGACAACAGTGCCCTCTGTCAGAGGCGGGGACCCAGCCCTGAAGGTTTATCCTCCACCCCTCTCAGTTCCAGTTTTGCCAGTCTCTGGCCTTTATTCCACCAGCTTCTCTCTGCTGTTGCAACTGTTACAGGCAACTGAGTGAGTTAGAAATATCACAGGCAGTCAGACAGGGCTGGGCCCTCAAAGGAGCCAGCACAGAGGACCAGATGTCTTGTGACCTTAGAAGAGACACACACCTCTTGCTGTGGGCCAGATCTCCAGACAGAAGGCAAAACAAATGCAACCACACCCTAAGTATAAGCATGAGGGATTAGGTATGGATCATCTTGAGAAGCCAGGAATTACCATCCCAGTCCCCTACAGAAAGTCACTGATCCATAAGAATGCTCGCTTACTACGTGACTCGCTTCCCCATTTGGTCAATTTTACCTAAACAATTAATCTTACTGGTTGACCACAGTTCTGAACCACCTCAAGCCCATCTGCCTTGTGAGTTCCCAGTTTTCCCCCATCACTCTATAAAAGTCACTCGAAAAGACAGTCTTTGGCAACCCACTCGGGACCCCTTCTGGCTCTCTCTTAGACAGAAGCTTTCTTTCTCTCAATAATTATTTCTGTTCTTAACCTTTGTTGTTCCTAAAATTCATTCTTTGATTTTAGAGAACACGAACTCGTACTGGACATATAGTAGGTTGGGAGTTTCGTTCCCCTACATCACAACCTCTCTGTTACCTCTGTGTACTCATTTTGCTATTTCTACTTTTCAGTACAATTGAACCAATTGAGGCAAAATTTACATTAAATTCTATGACAATAGAGCTGGTGTAGGAAGTGTTGGAAAAATTAGACTGGATTCAGGTACTTGAGGAAGAAATCACTGCCGCCAGGGTGAGGAGCTGTGGTGGTTCTGGGGTACATAGGAGCAGCAAGCCAACAGGAAGTCACACTGGAAGTAGATAAGCGGTTACTAGGAAACGGGAAGTAGATAAGAGTTACACCGGAAACAGGAAGTCACACCGGAAGCAGATAGCAAGTTACACAGGAAGCAGACATGAAGTCACATAGGAAACAGAAAGTCATAGGACATAGGTTAAGAAAAAAGCCAATTATTTTCTTCCCCTACAAACTTCACTTTCTGTTCCTATTAAAAGAGGCAAGAGAACTTTTGGCAAAGCAGAAATGTAGTTTGCAGAGTCCCCGGGCCAGCACCATAAAGCAGAGTAAAAAGTGGGTGAGGGTAGTGGATTCAGACGTAGTAACACTAACCACGCTCTGCTCTTCCACTGTTCTTCAGTGGATTGTTGTCTTCTCCTTATGGTTTTTTTGTTTCTTTGTTTTTTGTTTTTGTAGCGATGGAGATTGAACTCAGGGTCTCATGCTCGCTAGGTCTCACAGGTTTATCGAGGGTAAAGAAAAACTAGAAGTCACTAAAAAAGACTTTATTTCTGAAAACCACGAGTGTAACAGAATCTTTCATCTCAGACCGTTCCCTGCTCCTCCTGTACCACACCTGCCTTTCCTTTCCTTTCACACATACCAGTCTGTAGTCAGAGAAATGCCTGCGACTATTAACCCCTCTCACTCTCCAACTCCCTAATATGTATGGGTTGTGATACCACAGGCTGCTGTGGTGGTATTAAAATGACAAATGGCCTAATTAATGTCAATCCATGGGAATGCTTGTGTAAAATAAAAAATGAAAAGAGGGAATCACACAGAGGGCCAGATGCAGTTGTTCACAGCTGTAATTCAAGCACTCTGGGAAACTGAGGCAGGAGGATCACAAGTTCGAGTCCTACCTGGGCAACTTAGCAAAACTTTGTCTCAAAATCAAAAATAAGAAGGGTTGGAGGGCTGGGAGTTTGCAGGCGCGAGGTTGTGAGTTCAATCCCTGGTGCCACAAAAAAAAAAAAAAAAGAAAAGAAAAAAGAAGGGTTGGAGATATAGCACAGTACAGAAACCCTGGATTCAATCCCCAGTACCCAAGAAAACAAAACCAAACAAACATGCACACAAACTAGTGCCCAACACCTTATGTATAACAACATAGAGTTTAAGATACATATAAAAAGCCTGGGAATAAAATTGGAGTAATGTAAGCTAAATTAGAATAATAATCATTGCAATTAACGTTCCATTAAATTTCTTTGCACACGCTCACAACTGTTTTTTAAAAGAAAAAGAGAAGATATGAGAAAGTGTGCTCACTCATATTTCCAAACCACTTTCTTCCCTGGTCTCCACGTTCTTTCCGATTTTTTGTGCACGGGTCCCCTCTGAACGAATGAAGCAACGCTGGTTTTGTCTGACCTTCTCCCACAGCTTTCCAAACACTGCATGCTTTTACAGCTGCTGATTCTAAAATTAACAGCAGAGCGGAGCTCACCCCCTGAACCAGTTCTCAAAACAAAGTGAGATTAAGATGCATACAGCGAGGGAAAACTCGCGATAACCGCAGTGCCCACCATCACGCCGTGTCTGGTTTGCATCCTGGTTTTTATTAATTTGTTTGTGACATTGGGGGGAGAAGCCAGGGCCTTCACTCTGAGCTACATCCCCAGCACTTTTTCATAATTTTTATCTTGAGTCAAAGTCTCACGACCTCACTAAGACGCTCAGTCGAGGTTCCAAGGTGCTATCCCCCTGCCCCGGCCTTCCAGCCTGTACCATGATGCCGCCTGGTTGTTAAAGCAGTACAGCTGCCAGGCGTGGTCCTGCTTTGTGTAGGATGAGACGTGGGGAAGGCGTTTTCTTCGCTGGCTGCAGGACAGCACGGAGAGGAGGGGAGAAAGCTGCTATGGGAGTGTCTTCCTTCGACAGTGCATTTCTGCTCTCTGCCGCCCATGAGCCTTTTGGGAAGGACTGGGGGCCTCTCGGGATGGAAGAACAGCGCCGGAGTGCCGAATCGGAATGAGCTCAGACACCCGGCGTTCTTCTGTTTATTTTTCCCATTCACCCTCAAAGGAGATTATTGAAAAATTTCAATTCAGTGTAACAACAAGGTATAAGGTGATTGCCAAGTGAGAAATATCCCCAAATCTCTACACAATCCCATTTCCTTCCACTAGGTTGGGTTTGGTTTGTTACATGCAGCTAAATTAATACCAACACTCAAGCTTGTTTCTTGTAAAACTAAGCCAAAATTCCTAAGGATTATGTTGAAAATGTTGTAGCATCTGGCCTCTGTTCATCCACCTTTTAAAACTTATTTCTTATGAATTAAAAACTTCCTCTGCGTCTTTAAACTCACCCTGGTCATTCCCACCAACCCACCCTTGCTCATTTCAATATCATCTTCAGTGATGCTCATGTGTGGTGGTGCCCGCGTGTAGTGCCAGCACTCAGGAGGCTGAGGCAGGAGGAATGCCATCTGGGGCCACGTAGTGAGCTCAAGGCCAGTCTGAGCTATGTAGTGAGACTCTGTCTCAAAAAACCAACCAAACAATCAACCAGTCTCTCCTGTAGGAGAAAATTCCACAGGTTATCTCAGACAGAGTCCCATATCCTAACGAAGAGACATCATCATTCTGGGTCTTATCAGTCTCCAACCCATTCTAAATCCTGGCTACCCAGGGAGGAGTTGTTCTTAGATAGCCCAGTACTCTGCAGACAGGAAATCCTGGAAGGCTGGAGTTCAAAGTGACTGTCCCGAGGAATCAATAACACTTGGCAAACGCACGATTTGGCAGGAAGAACAAGGATGTGTAATTCAACAAAGAGAATCTCCGCACATGGATCTGTTTTACTGCTTTCTGGCATGCAGGATTCTTCTAAATGCCAACTTTCTACAGCAGTTTTAAAGTTAGTTTGCTCTCATGGTTTGAACTCTCAAAATATTCTGGAGTAGTGTAACGTGTCTTTGGTTTAAAACCACGGATTACAATTCTCCGATTATTTATTTAAACTGTTCACCTCGCCTGGCGTGTTCGCTTTCCTGTGTTTGCAGAACGCGGCTCACGCACACCCGAAACCCAGCCCTCTCTGCAGAGGTGGAGATCCAGCCGCGCAGAGCCATCGCGCCCGTCCAGACTCAACGCCCTGGGCCTGTGGTGCCCAAGCCTTGCACAGGGAGCTGGGGGGCTCTGGAAGGTGCACCCGTAGCTCAGTGGCATAAGCATCTGCCTGGCAAGCACGAAGTTGTGAGTTTGATCCCTGCCAATATCAAAAACAAAAACAAAAACAACTTCCAGCCCTATTTTTTTTGAGACAGGGTCGCACTATGTAGTTCAGGCTGGCCTTGCTCACATTGTAGCCCAAACCAGCTTTGAACTCACAGCACTCCACCTACCTCAACCTCTTGAGTGCTGGGATTAAAGATGTGCACCACCATGCCTGGCGGTATTTTATTTTTTAATTAATTTTATTGGTACATTTTAGATACACATGATTGCATTCATCATGTACCTGTACATAAGATATCTTGATTCCTTTTTCCCCCAATCCCTTCCCTCTCTTCAACCCTTCTTGCGCTCTATTTACTTTTTGTTGTTGTTGTTGTTTTGTTTTTATACCAGGGATCAAACTCAGGACCTTGCACTTGCCAGGCAGGTGCTTATGCCACTGAGCTAAATCCCCAGCTGCTCTATTTACAAAAGTGTTATTTCCATTTCCCCCCTTCTATTCTTTTTTCCTTTCCCTTCCTTCCTTCCCCCTCTCCCTCCCTTGTTCCCCACCTCATTTGAACATCTTCTTCATATTAGTTGTGAATAACTCAAGCTAATGATGTAAGGCAGTGGTAGTGTTTGCCTAGCATGGGTAAAGTCCCAGCACTGGAAGGAAGGAAGGAAGGAAGGAAGGAAGGAAGGAAGGAAGGAAGGAAGAAAGGAGGGAAGGAAAAGAAAGAATAAGTCTGAAGAGCTTTGCAATGAAAACGAAGTATTTGAAAAAAGTTTTCTTCAGTTTTAAAGGTTTAAACTATAAATGGACTGAGCATTTATAGTTTTCCCTCTTCTGGGTACAACTTGGGGCCTGTTACTTGGATTTTATTATTCCTCATTATGTCCTACGTTAAAAACACAAAGATGAGAGCGTATTCTGCTTTATACATCGTTTGGATGTGTAAAATTTTAGTATCTTTCAGTTTCTTTGTTTTTCTACCAACTTCGTTTTCTTTAAACCTAGCTTCCCCATTCAGCTGTTGGACTATCTAAACCATTTTTTGTTTTTTGAGGCAGGGACTCATTATGTAGCCATCATAACGAGCCTACTTGTTATGTAGGCTGGCCTTGAACACATGGAGATCCTTCTGCCTCAGCCCCAAAACACCTAAACAGCAGCAGAGCTGGCTCAGATCCAGTGGTGTGCTGGAGTTGGCCACACCATATCCCAAATCTATTCCTAATTCCAGGGCACAGACAGCTTGTGATGAGCGGGGAATTGGTCGTGTTGAGGGATTTCTACATCACAGCCATCCATGGGCAATATATGTGGTCAACCTCTCTCTCTCTCTCAAGTTAATTGTTAAACACTTACAGCTATATCATCGGATCTAAAATCCCCATAATTTTTTTTCCTGTTTGCCTTTGTTATTTAAAATATACCTTTCCAGGAAGAATTTAAACTAGCATTATTTGCAGATGAGATGATACTCTATCTAGAAGATCCCAAAAAACTCCACCAAGAGACTTCTAGATTTAATAAGCAGATTTAGCAATGTAGCTGGTTACAAAGTCAATACTCAAAAATCAATAGCATTTTTGTACACGAATAACAATCTCACTGAGAGAGAAATTAGGGAAACAATACATTTTACAATAGCATCCAAAAAATGAAATATTTAGGAATCAATCTAATGAAAGATATACAAGACCTCTATACTGAAAACTATAGTATTCTAAAAAAGATGATTGAAGAGGATATTAGAAGATGGAGAGATATCCCACACTCTTGGGTAGGAAGAATCAATATAGTCAAAATGGCCATAATTCCAAAATGGTTATACAGATTCAATGCAATCCCAATCAAAATACCAATAGCATATCTTACAGAATTAGAGAAAACAATCCTAAAATTTATTTGGAGCAAGAAGAGACCTAGAATAGCAAGGGTGATCCTGGGCAACAAAGACAGGACAGGGGGCATCACAATTCCTGACCTGAAGCTATACTATAAAGCTACGGTGATAAAAAACAAAAAACAAAAAAACAAAAAAACAAAAAACAAACCAGTGTGGTACTGCCAAAAAAACAGACCCGAGGCTCAATGGAATAGATTAGAAGATCCAGAAACAACTCCAGACACACTGTGCTATCTTATCTTTGACAAAGGTGCCAAACACATTCACTGGAAGAAAGATAGCCTTATTAATAAATGGTGTTGGAAAAACTGGCTTTCCACATGCCGAAGATTAAGATTAGACCCATATCTATTACCATGTACTAAGTTAAAATCTAAATGGATTAAAGATTTCAACATTAAAACAGAAACATTAAATCTGCTGGAAAATAGAGTAGGTAAAACTCTTGAAGACACTGGTGTAGGCAAAGACTTTATGAATAAAAGCCAGACTGCACAGGAACTATCACAAAGAATCAACAAATGGGATCTCATCCTATTGAAAAGCTTTTGCACAGCAAGAGAAACCACCAACAGTGTGAAGAGACTACCCACAATCTGGGAGAAATTGTTTGCCAGCTGTCCCTCAGATAAAGGATTAATATAGAAAACCTACAAAGAACTTAAAAAAAATCAGTCTTCCAAGATTTAAAGACCCAATCCAAAAATGGGTATCTGAGATGAACACACACTTCTCAGAACAAGAAGTACAAACAGCAAATAAATACGTGAAAAAATGTTCAACAGCACTGGCCATTCAAGAAATGCAAATGAAAGTAACACTCAGATTCCAACTCACAACAGAAAGAATGGCTAGTATTATGAAGTCAACCAATAACAAGTGCTGGAGGGGCTGTGGGCAAAAAGGAACCCTTCTCCACTGTTGGTGGGAATGCAGGCTGGTGCAACCTCTGTGGAAGTCAGTGTGGAGATTCCTCAAAAAGCTAGGATTGGAGGTCCCATTTGACCCAGCTATTCCCCTTCTGGGTATTTTCCTGAAAGAACTAACAACATCTCACCACAGTGATATATGTTCAAAGCTGCCCAGTTCATAATAGCTAGATCTTGGAAACAACCTAAATGCCCCTCGACTGAGAAATAGATAAAAAAGATGCGGTATTTCTACATAATGGAATACTACCCAGCTATAAAGAACAATAAACTAGACATTTTCACCCTTAAATGGATGAGTACTGAAAATATATTTCTCAGTGAACTAAGTAAGTCACACATATGGGACTATCGCATTGTTGCACTGGTGTGATGAACTAAAACAAAATCTATGTATACAAAAATTTAGTAGCGACAGTCAGAGAATAAGAATTTTGAGTGAAATGTAGTTTTCTCAGGGTCACCTTCAGATTTTATTTTTAATGAGAAATGTTCATTTGAAAACAATAATCATAAAAAAAGAGTCATATAGCAGGTCTGTCTTGATACACTGAGATAAAAGTTTTGTGTTAATAATCTGTTGGATAATAGTTCATCTCTATATTTTTTATCTTAAATAATTTTCAGAAATATGCAATGTGCTGATGATTATTACTGTCTTATTGGCTGGTGTGAAATTGTTAAGTTTTGATTTGTTATTTTCCTTTTGTTTAAAATAAATTTTTTTTTTTTTTTTTTTTTTTTTTTTTTTTTTTTTTTTTGCGGCACCGGGGATTGAACTCACAACCTCGCGCCTGCCAGGGCAGGCGCTTAAGGCACTGAGCCAAACTCCCGGCCCTAAAAAAATTTTTTTAAATAAAATAAAATATACCTTTCCAGGCCAGCCATGGTGGTGCATGCCTGTGACCCCAGCTCTCAGAAGGCAGGGGCAGGAGGATCACTGCAAGTTTGAGGCCAGAGTGAGTTCAAGACGAGCTGAACTGCATAGGGAAAACCTTTCTCAAAAAACCAACTAACTGCCGGGCATGGTGACACACACCTTTAATCCCAGCACTCGGGAGGCTGAGGCAGGAGGATTACTGTGAGTTTGAGACCAGCCTGGGCTACAAAGTGAGTTCAAGGGCAGCCTGAACTAGACCTTGTCCCAAAATATAGGGCTGGGGATTTAGCTCAGTGGCATAAGTGCCTGCCTGGCAGGTGCGAGACTGTGAGTTAGATCCCCAGTACCAAAAAACAAACAAACAAAAAACCAACCAACCAAAAACAACAACAACAACAACAGCAACAAAACTGTACCTTTCCAAACACTTTCAGTTCCTCCTTAAAGCTTTATAAGAACAGGGAGTTTATTTAATTTACTGATAAATAACAGCATCTTGAAGACAATAAATATTCCAATGAAACGCACTGATTGTTTTTCTGAATCTCTTCCTATTTGTTCAACCTGTCACTTCAAGTCCTAGTTTATCCCTCTGGAGCAAGAACGGTTTCAGGTCTTTTTAGAAAATAAATTGATTATTATCGATTAAGACAGGGTCTCCCGATATAGCCCAGGCTGGCCTTGAACTTGGAGCGATCCTCCCACCCGGCCCCAGCCCCCGAGGGCTGGGGTACAGGTGAGTCACACACACCTTGTCTAACGCTGCTGCGGCTTCCGGGATGGGAGGCCCTATCCGCAGTACGATCATCCTCCCAGGGCAGGACAAGCCTGGGTGTTCCCTGAACACTGAGCCAAGGGCACAAGGAGACCCAGAGTTCCCCGAGAGTAAATGAACAGCGCACCAGGAGCCCACGCCAAGGAGTTTCGGTGGGAAGGAGCTGGGTGAGCAGATGGTGGCCAGGCCTGGGAACAGAAGCGTGAAAGAGGAGCTATCTTCGGCAAGGCACTGACCAGAGGGCGTCCCAAAAGCCAGCTCCTTAAACTGGGTGCAGTGGCGCACATCTGTCGTTCCAGCACTCAGGAGACCCAAGCAGGAGGATGCCACAAGTTTGAGGCCAGCCTGGGCTACACTGCAAAAACAAACAAGTAAGCAACCCTCGGGGAGCGCACTGTCCCCCTGATGGATGGCACTCGGCTTCCAGACCGGGGCGAACTCACCTCCCCGGAACCAGAAGACTTTCCTTCTAAGAGTGAAAAGTCCTAAGCACTGCTTTCTTCTGTCTCCACCTGCAGGAAATTCAGAGCTGGCCAGATGCATATCTGCAGTAGGTTTTCTCATCTAAGGCTTCTAATTTATAGTTTTTTTCTATCTTCCCTCACTAATACCTGATCATTTTATTTCTGTTGTCGTATTTGTGGTTTGTTTGTTTGTTTGTTTTGGTACCAGGGATCCAACTCACAACCTCAAGCCTGCCAGGCAGACACTCAGGCCACTGAGCTAAATCCCCAGCCCTGTATTTGTGGTTTATGATACTCTGTCTTCCTTTTTGCCACACTGGGAGGCTGAGGCAGGAGAATCGCAAGTTCAAGCCCAGCCTAGGCAACTTAGCAACTTAGTGAGACCTTGTCTCAAAGGGTAGGGACGGGGCTCCCTGTGGAAGCCCTGGGCTCAATCCCAGTACCATAGTAAAATAAAATAAAGTATAATATAAAATATCATTTTGGAGGACAACAGACTCTAAATTTAGAATGCAGATTCAATTTTTCTTCCTGTCTTCCATAACAAAAATTAGAACTCCTTGGAGTCATTGTTCCAAAGCCTTGGGCTGAACAGCAAAAGCCCGAGTCAACATCGAAGCCATCTTCACACCGTCTCTCCACAACCCCCTCCAGCCAGCCGGACGGGCTCGTCCGGAATCTAACGTCACCTTGGGAGACGATCCCGGCAAACGCACGGGCTTTTCCGCACAGAGGCCCGCCCGTTCACGGCGTGCTCCAGGTCTTTAATCCTCCCATTTCTCCAGTATCCGACACACAATCCCCGGAACTTCTTCCACACCAAAAGCCTTAGCCAGGTGCTGTTTGCATGAGCTTTTCGTGCATTTTTTGGTGGTGGGAAATTGAAACCACGGCCTTTACTCTGAGCTATGTCCCAATCCTGTCCTCATTTTTTATTTTGAGACGGGGTCTCATGAAATCACTAAGTTACCCAGGCTGGGCTTCAACTTGCAGTCTTCCTGCCTCAGTCTCCCAGAGTGCTGGGCTGACAGGCCTGCACTACCATGCCTGGCTTGCATTAAGTAGCCTTCCTTCAAAGTAAGCTTGGGAAGAGAAAGCTTCTGGAAGACATATCCTGCTATGTTGAATGGAAGATAAACTTAATGCTTTATTTATAAACTTAACATTTACTTCCTCTTATTATGCTACTTATAAATATTTCCAAAGAATAATTTATATAATAAAACAATGGCACATTTCCCCAAACACACTGTAAGTCTAACATAGTTCACAAACAAATCCGTTTTTTTCCTGAATGCTATCCCTCTACTTTAACATTCTTCTCATGCTACTCATGATGATCAGAATCTAACAGAAAATATAATATCCCAGCTAGGCCTAGTGACCTGCTCCTGTTATCACAGCACTCTGGGAGGCTGAGGCAGGAGGATCGCAAGTTCAAGCCCAGCCTGGGCAATTTAGCAAGACCCTGCCTCAAAAACCAAAATAATTTTTTTTAATGAAAATAAAAATAAAGCCAGGCGTGGTGGTGCACGCCTTTAATCCCAGCACTTGGGAGGCTGAGGTAGGAGGAGCATTGTGAGTTCGAGGCCAGCTTGGGCTACAATGTGAGTGCAAGACCAGCCTGAGCTACACAGTGCGACCCTGCCTCAAAAAACTAGGGCCTGGGAGTTCAACTCAGTGGCTTAAGTGCCTGCCCTGGCAGGTGCGAGGTTGTGAGTTCGATCCCTGGTGCTGCAAAAAAATAAATAAATAAATAAACAAAGAAAATAAAAATAAAAGGAGTGGTCTACCTGCATGCCGACTGAAGAGATGATACGAACAGACCTGGCGGAATCTCCATGGACACTGTCTTGAGCCTAACACTGCTCTTCTGTCCTCACACACGTGACAGGAGCTTCAGCACTGGGAAGAACAGCACGTAGTTAAGCACAGCTCCTTATTCTCTGAACTTTCTTCCACACATCATAAATACAATCTGAACCACACTTCGTTGCTACACTTGTGGATTAAATGCTTTCAGAACAGCTGATACTTCCAAAACGTTTCCACATAGAGAAAGATCAAATTAAAACATGACTAGAGCTGAGTGTGGTGGCCCACGCCTATAATCCCAGCACTTGGGAGACTGAGGCAGGAGGATCTATGTGAATCTGAGGTCAGCCCAGACTACAAAGTGAGACCAAAGCCAGCCTGAACTGCTGAGTGACACCCTATGTCAAAAAGACAATAGCCAGGTGTGGTGGCGCACGCCTTTAATCCCAGCACCGGGAGGCTGAGGTAGGAGGAGCGTTGTGAGTTTGAGGCCAGCTTGGGCTACAACGCAAGCACAAGGCCAGCCTAAGCTACATAGTGCAACCCTGTCCCAAGCAACTAGGGTCAGGGGTTTGCCTCAGTGGCTTAAGAACCTGTCTGGCAGATGCAAGGTTCTGAGCTCGATCCCCAGTACCACCAAAAAAAGACAAAAAAAAAAAAAAATTATGGGCATTATTTTAATTTTTCTGTAACAAAATATATATTTGAGCCTGACTCAATCAGAACACTGATAATTTGATTACTGTTTCATTATAGTGGCAAAAAAAGTAAGAGATGAAGTGAATTTTTTGTTTTGTTTGTTTTTAGTAAGAGGGTTTCACAGCACTCCGAAGGCTGAGGCAGGAGGATCGCTGTGAATTCGAGACCAGCCTGGGCTACAAAGTGAGTTCAAGGCCAGCCTGAACTGCATAGTGTGACCCTGTCTCAAAAAATAGGGCCGGGGATTTAGCTCAGTGGCCTAAGTGCCTGTCTGGCAGGCACGACGCTGTGAGTTTGATCCCCGGTACAGAAAAAAGGGGGGGGGTGCTTCAACCTGGGGTCTTCACACTAAGCTATAGCCTCAGCCCTTTTTTATTGTTTATTTTGAGACAGGGAGGGTCTCCCTAAATTGTCCAGGCAGGGTTTGAATTTAAGATCCTCCTGTCTCAGCCTCCCAGAGTGCTGGGATCACGGGCGTGTTGCAGGTCACCTGACAGAGATGAAGAATTATGAAATGAGCAGCACTCTGGCGGGCTCGGAGGCCTACTTAATCTCCTCAGCCCAGCACCTGTCAAATGCCTCTCACCACCCACGGGGAAAGTTAAAGGGGTGTGGGCCGAGAGATACACAAGTGGCTTAATAGCTTAATAAAACGACTCAGCACTGCAAGAAGGAGATGGAGGAGGTGGAGGAGGAGGAGGAAACACAGCTCCCGCGTCTGGGGCCAGGGGAGCCAGATTCCCTGGAGCTTTGGGCCAAAGTCATCACCAGGAGACTCACGGAAAGGACACGGTGCCACCGCAATGGAGCGGGCACAGGACTGAGGAAAGACGCGGTGCATCCACCCGCTGTGCTATGCCTCGGCATTTCAGAGCCTCCTTCTGGGCATGGTGGTGCACACCTGCAGAGCCAGTGCTGGGGAGGCTGAGGCAGGAGGATCTCCATGACTACATAAAAACACCAAACAAAAACCAAACACGGCCGAGCCGTAGCATGCTGTGGGCTGTGGCACCAGGGCCCTGGCTCCGCTTCTCGGCCTGGGCATGAGCGGGGGCAGCACCGCTCTGATGTTTGCAGGAGCATGAAGTCACACAGTGACACACACCACTCACAATGTCCCCGACAGTCATGCAACAGGTGGCTGGGCGTAGTGCTCAGGGGAAGGCTCGCCCTGACTGTGCAGTGACACCGGAGCTCGGAGCCACCGACCCGCCTGTCTGTGAGCGGAAGGCAAGGCCGAGGCCCTCGTGACTGTCCCCGACCCGGAGAGGGCAGCTGCGGGGCCGGGGTCTTCCCTGAGGAGCTTTTCCCTCTGCCTCTTTGCTTTTCGCTCCGTACCTGGACGGAGCGGGCTGAGCACCTGGGGTCGCTGTTCTCACGGGCCGTGGACAGTGGGCGCCACACACCCCAGTCCTCCCGCATCGCCTCCCTTGGCCCCAGGGCCCTTTCCCTCTGCCAAAGCTCCGCCTGGCTCCCAGCAGCTTCGGGCAGGAAGGTGGGGTGAATGCGGCCGGGTTCCCGCAAACCACAAGGGAAGGCGGGGCTTTCTCAGCCTCGGCCCTGGGCCTTGGACGCAGCCCCAGGTCTGAGTGATCAAACCAGAACTGCTGGCCCGGCTGGACGGCCACACGCGCGGCTCTGCCAGCCCAGCTGGAGCGATGGCCTTTTAAAAAGTCCTTCAGTGGATCTGCTGGCAGAGAGAGTCATTATTTAATTCTGATTTTTCTTTTTTTAATCTTTTTTTAATTGGTCCACGTTAGGTTTACATAACGATCACATTCATGATAGGAATGTGTGCCTGCACGGGATAAATCTTACTTCTTTTTTTCCCATTTCCCTCCCCTCCCTTCAACCCCTCTTTATTCACAAAAACTTTGATTCCATTTTTTTCCTTCTATGCTCTTTTTTTCTCTTGTCCCTTCCTTCCTTTCCCCCACTCCTCTGCTCTGTTCCCCTTCTCATTTGAACATTTTCTTCCCATTTCCCAATATCTATTATACATTTTGGTCCTCATTTCCACTTTTAGTTTCTCCCAGAGAGACAATGTGGTATTTACACATGTGAGTCTGATGTATTTCACTGAAAAGTGTGGTCTCAAGGTGCATCCATTTAGCTAGACATGTCTCTAGCTTATCCTTCTTTAAGGCAGAGTAATACTCCATTGCATAGAAACCACATCCTCTTTATTCATTTAATGGTTGATGGGCATTTGGGCTGTTTCTGAGATAAAGCTATTATAAACTGTGCTGAGATAAACATGGGTATGCAGATAGCATTGTGGCATGATGCTTTTAATTCTCTTGGAAAGATAACAAGAAAAGCAATAGCTGGGTCAAATGGAACATCTAGTTTTAGTTTTTTGTGGAATCTCCAACTGATTTCCACAGTGGTCGCACCAGTCTACATTCCCACCAATTTGAATGGTTCCTTTTTCCCCACAGTCCAGCCTGCATTTGTTATTGGTTGATTTCTTGACGACAGCTGTTCTTTCTAGACTGAGATGGAATCTTGGCATTGTTTTAATTGGCATCTCTCAAATGACCACTGATGTTGAACATTATTTTCACGTATTTATTTGCCACTTCTTCATCTTCCTCTGACAAGTGTCTATTCATTTCAGATGCCCCTTTTTGGATTGGGTCTTTAAATTTAGGGCATCTGAATTTTTTCTTTTTGAGTTCTTCATAAATTCTAGATGTTAATCCTTTAAGGAACAGCTGGCAAAAATTTTTTCCCGCTTTATGGGTTGCCTCTTCACTCTGTTGGTGATTTCTTTTGCTGTGCAAAAGTTTTTTAATGACACCCCAGTTCTTCATGATATTTCAGATACAATTGGCATTTTGTTCAGAAAGTCTTTGCCTACACTGATGTCTTCAAGAGTTCTACCTATTCTGTCTTCTAACAGATTGAACATTTCTGGTTTAATATTTAGATCTTTGATGCATTTTGATTTTAGTTTAGAGTGTGGTAAAAGGTATGGGCCTAGTTTTCATCTTCAGCATGTGGAAAGCCAGTTTTTCCAGCACCATTTATTAAAGAGGCTATCTGTCTTCCAGGAAACATGTTTGGCCCCTTTGTCAAAGATATGGTGAGTGAGTGTTTGAAGTTGTTTCTGCATCTTCTGATCTGTTCCACTGATCCTCAGGTCTGTTTTTTTGTTTGTTTGTTTGTTTGTTTTTTCAATTACCATGCTTTTTTTTTTATTCACAGTACCTTTGTAGTACAATTTTAAGTCAGAGACTGTGATGCCCCTGTCTTGCTTTTGCTGCCCACAATTGATTTTGCTATTTTAGGTCTCTTCTAGTTCCAAATGAATTTTAGGGTGGTTTTCTCTAGTTCTGTGAGGTATGCTTTTGGTATTTTCCATTAAATCTGTATAACAGTTTTCAGAGTATAGCCATTTGCATTATATTGGTTCTTCTTACCCCCCAAAAGAGATATCTTTCCACTTTCTGATGTCCTCTTTGATCTCCTTTTTCAGACTACTGTAGTTTTCAATGTAAAACTGTTTCACTTTCTTTGTTAGATTGATTCCTAGGTATATCATTGTTTTGGATGCTATTGTGAAAGGTGTTATTTCCCTAATTTCCCTCTCAGTGAATTTGTTATTTGCATACAGGTATGCTACTGATTTTTGAGTGTTGACTTTGTATCCAGCTATGCTACAGAATTTGATTAATAGTTCTAGGAGTCTTTTGGTGGAGTTTTTGGGGTCTTCTATGTAGACTACCATGTCATCTGCAAATAATGATAATTTAACTTCTTCCTTTCCTGTTGTTATTTCTTTTACTTCTTTCTCTGGTCCAATTGCTCTGGCTAATGTTTCCAGAACTATATTGAATAAGAGTGGTAGCAGCAGACATCCTTGTCTTGTTCCTTATTTTAGAGCAAAAGCTTTCAGCTTTTGTCCATTTAGTATGATGTTAGCTGTTTGTTTGTCACAGATGGCTTTTATCAGATTAAGATAAAGACCATCTATTCCAATTTTCTGAAGGGTTTTTATCATGGTCATGAATTTTTTCAAGAGTTTTTTTTTTTTCCTAATCATGGAAGTATCTTATTTCTCCATCAATTTTGAAAGATAGTTTCTCGGGGTCCATTAATCTGGGCAGAGGCTTTTTCTTTTAGGACTTGAAATACTTTATTCCAGCTCTCCTTGACTAGAGGGTTTGTGTTGAGAAGTTTGCTGTGATTCTGATGGGCTTTCCTTTACAGGTGATTTGTTTCTTCTAACAGATTTTTTTTTTTAATCTAACAGCTTTTAATATTCTACTCATGTTGAATTTCTTGATTATTATATACCTTGGTATAGTTTTTTGTTTTTTTGTTTTTTTTAATCATGGCTAATTCTTTTTCCCTGCTTGGGAAGTTTTCTGCCATGACTTCTGTGACTAGGTCTTTTATATCATTGTTCTACTCCTGCTTTTTCATTGACTTCAATCAATTTTATGCTATTGTTCTTTGCATCATCTGGCAGCTCTTGGATCTATTTTTCATGGTCGATTTCTTTTTTATTCTTTTTATTTTAAACAAAAGGAAAACAAGAAATCAACACAACAGTTTCACCACAACCAACAAAACAGCAACAATCATCAGCATATTGGATATTCCCCAAAATTATTTAAGACAAAAAATACAGACATGAAACATTATCTAACTAATTGTTAACACAATTGTTTTCAAATGAACATTTCACATTAAAAATAAAACCTGAAGGTGACCCTGAAAAAATTACATTTTACTTAAAATTCTTTTTCTGTCACAACTAATTTTTATATACATTGATTTTGTGTCAGATGACATGATACTCTACCCAGAGGACCCCAAGAACTCCACACCTGTCTTTTTGTGACAGCAATGTATTGCGGTCTCCCCATACAGTTGTATTAAAGCTTACTTGATTTTTCATGTTGATTAATAATTGTTTTATATAACTGGGTGGACTCATATTTGTTGCATTATTATCTCTTCCTCTTAGATTGTTCCCTTACCAATATATAACGACTTTCTTTGTCTCTCCTAATCAGTCTTGGCTTAAAATTAACTTTATCTGCAAATAGAATAGCTACCTCTGCTTTTTTCTGGACTCCTGTTGCATGGAGTATTGTTTTCCATTCTTTAGATTTCAGTCTGTATCTTTTTGGATTAAATGTGTTTCCTGTATACAGCACATTGTTAGATCTTGCTTCATGATCTATTCTGCCTTTCTATGTCTTTTGACTAATGAATTAAGACCATTAACATTGATGGTTAAAACTGATAAGTATTGACTTATCTTTATCATGTTGTTTTCTTTTTTCGTGGTGGATTTCTTCTATTAGGGTTCATGGAGCTGTAGTACTTACCATCCCTTTCTAAAATGTCCTTCAAAATATTTTGAAGTGCTGGTTTAGTGGTCATGAATTTCCTCAACTGTTCCTTATAATGGAAGCATTTTGTTTCTCCCTCTATTTTTAAAGATAGTTTTGTGGGATATATCAATCTGGGTTGAAAGTTGTTTTCTTTTAGTACTTGGAGTACTTCACTCCAAGCTCTCCTTGACTTGAGAGTTTGTGCTGAGAAGTCCACTGTAATTCTGATGGGCTTTTCTTTATAGGTGATTTGTTTCTTTTTCCTAACAGCTTTTAAAATTTTATTCGTTGTTGAATTTCTGGAATCTTGACAATGATATGCCTGGAAGTAGATTTTTTTTTTATCATTGCTAATTGGAGTTCTATATACCTCACTTATTTATATGTCAAATTCTTTATCTCTACCAGGAAAATTTTCTGACATGATGTCTGTAAGGATGTTTCTAATGTCATTTGTAGTATCTCCTGCTTGTTCACTTCCTCCAATTAATCTTAAGTTATTTTTCATTGTCTCATCAAGCAACTGCTGGATTAATATCTCATGATCCCTTGCTAGTTTTGAAGAATCTCTCTTTTCCTGGTCACTAACTGTGAGCCTGTCTTCAATATCTGAGATCCTGTCCTCACATTGGCTTAATTTGCTTTGAATACTTTCACTAGAGTTTCTAATCTCCTGGATATCTACTTGAATCTGCTTTATGGAATCCATTTGCTTCCTATGTTGTCCTTCCATAATTTGCTTAAGCTTGTTTATTTTTTTGTCTGTATCTGCCCTAACATCACTAAGCATGGTGTATCTTTTGGTAGTCTCTGTGGTTATTTGAGAGATTATTTCTGATTTCATTTTTTCCAAAGCCTCATTCAACTGCTTTGTTACCACTTCTAAGAAACCTTGTAGGGGGCTTTTGGATTTTCCAGCCTCATTGCCCCTTGGGTTTGCTTTTGGTGAACTGAGTGTCTGGGGTTGTCACCTGTTTAAGTGTCTTCTCATTTTTTTTCTTTTTTAGTTTAATTCCTAAAGTGATACCTGTTAGTTGCCTGCAGTGGGCCACTTTAATGGTGGTATTAAGGACTTCCAGGTGATGAGTACTTCCCGGAGATATCTTCCAGGTGTAGCTGGTTCCTGGGCTCCGAGTCTATTGGAAAATCCCACCTCCTCAGTTTGTCAGAGATGAGAAACCACTGCTCGCCTAGCCCAGTCCCTAGCTCCTTGGCACCACACCCCAGCCCTCTCTGCGACCCCCAGTCAATCCCAGTCCTGGACCAGCAAGGCCAATAGCTATCCAGTTCAGTCGAGTCAGAAATGACTACAGTGGCACCCACAGCACCAAACACAGCCAACAAAACAGTAAACTGATCCAACCCCTGATTTACAACCCCCAACCATATAAACTGAATTTATATCCATACAACAGGATGCAAAACAATCATATACAATACTAAGGTTCACAAAATGTCAATTCTGTCCCCAAGGGTGAGGACCCAAAATGAATTTAAGAAAAGG